>ML803990.1:119743-138803 GCA_009831015.1 Picea engelmannii | reverse complement strand
ATGAAGAACAACACTTGGAGGAATTGCAACATGGAGTGCACACAAATTCCTTGCATGAATTGGATTGCAAGGAAGAACCTAAAAACAAAGTAATTTCTTTCTTGGGTTGTTTTTTGTGATTGTTGAATGATCTAGAGGTTGCAAGTAAGTTGAAACAGATGTTAGCTACTTGCATGAGGGAAGTGAATATTGAAGGAGTAAAAATAAAGGATGAATTTGAGGTCATAGAAATTATGGATGAATCTGATCCATATCCTGCATTACTTGGCATTGAATGGGCCTTTGAAAATAATGTATTGTTGAATTTAAAGAAAATGAATATGTCATTTGAAACAAACACCCTACATGTGGTCGCACTTCTAGATCCATATGAAGGAGACATATACAATGAGCTAGTGGATGAGTATGCATGGAGCTCAGTTATTGAAAACATCTATAAGATCATGGGATGTAGGGAGGATTACATCAACCCCACCACATATGGAGAATTAAGTTGGAGAAGTGTCGATTCTTACGACACATATTATGAACATTCCATGGATAGGTGGGAAAACAAGCTCTATGAAGTTTCCACTCGTAGATGCGCAAGGATAATGAAAGAAACGTGATGGATTGGATATGAGATATGAAATGCCTTGTGGTTTGATGGAATAGGTCTGGTAGAGACATTCCTCATACATATGGAGAACCTTCCTCACGAAGTAGAGGATTTAGGCCATGTATGCAGTGGTTCAAGGGACACATGTGCGGTGGTGGGTGACGCATCACCTGAATATTAAGAATACTGGGGCACTGAGGATCCTCAAGAGTACATTCATTTTTATGAATGGTGTTTGACCTTTAAGAATATCCCTCAAGCCAAATGGGTCCATCGTTTTTTCCAC
The DNA here is from genome assembly GCA_009831015.1 of Picea engelmannii. Taxonomy (NCBI): domain Eukaryota; kingdom Viridiplantae; phylum Streptophyta; class Pinopsida; order Pinales; family Pinaceae; genus Picea; species Picea engelmannii. The sequence continues at coordinate 137,919 of ML803990.1, read as the reverse complement.
ACTATGGACATGGTCCCTAGAAGTTGGTACATTTAGGAGGAGCTCATGAGGAAAACAATCGAGTGGACCCACGTGAGTTCCAAAGTTTGTTTAACATTCATATTAAAAAAATATATTTTGGCTCAAAGAAAGGTACTCCGCCAGATTAAATAATTTATTTTCCATCGGCAGCCAAAGGAAGCCACACCCAGGGTGGTCTGCTTGTATCATCAGCTGATGGAAAAAATAAAATAGGCAGTACATTGTTGGAATATTCATGTTGATAATGTTGATGATGATGAACCATGTGGAATCCAGAACAAACAATCTGAAGGAGAGCACACACTAAGGGTTCTCTTACTCAAACTTCCCTCCTTGATATCATGAAGCAATTGGCTTGAGGATGATCCAAGTAATAGCAGTGGGGACCTATTAGCACCCAAATGTTTGGTTTCATTTCACGCACGTGAACAAATGAAGTTGTGCGCACTCATTCTGAGTTTTGCATGCACCTAAGCTAATGTGAGAAGAATGACAAGAAGTGTGTACCCGACCGAGTTATGATATTGTGCACCAAGCTTGAAATATACCAAGCACGTGCCGGTTCTAGTTTTTGACAATTGTGCTAGAAATCAAGAATATGCACATCGAACTCAAGAAAGGAATCATCGAGAAATAGTATCCAATGATTAATTCCAAAAACACAAGGGAAAGTGGAGCTAACAAAAGGAGAGTTGGCGAGGTAGTTAATATTTCCTTGATTCCTAAAGGCTACGTGGACTACAAGTAGGTTCCAAAAGCATGTGAGGTAGTTTTTTAGTAGAATGATTGGAGTAGAGCAGAAAGAGACATAACTCTCAGGCAGAAAAAGCTATAAAAGGAAGCAATGACATCAGAAAAAAAGTTATATGGTTAAAATATTAAAGAGTTAGACACTTGCATAGAGGATTCAGTTGGTCATAGTGTGTTGAGCTCACTCTGATCCTTTGTAACATTGTAATTCTTTTGAATATAAATATGAGTCTACCATATGTCTAAGGTATTAAGAGAATGCACATTACACAATGTGTTGTAACTCTAGGAATTTATATACAAAGGGATGTGCGACTCTATTGTTGTTGAATATAGTTTTCTTATTGTATATGTGTGTTCAATGGAATGAAAGGAATAATAAAGTTTTGGTAGTTATAATTTATGGTGTATCTATCATTTGTTATTTGGATATGTGTGTGTATTGTTTTACTTATTAGCACAATAATTCATTGGATATGGAATGTATGAATTTCATCTTATATGGATCTTGGTTTCTTTAGTCCTTCATCTCTGACACAAGACCTTATGGTCTATGCGATCCCCTCTGCATATCGGATGAGAACTTCCTCAAACTTGGTCGAGGATTGATATGTCGATGCTCTGGGGTTTTTGTTGGTCAACTCTAGATGAACCCTAGGTATAAACTCCCCATTTTTAATAATAATGTGTGAAAGCATGCAAACAAACAATGAAACCCTCGAGCAGAGGGACTCCCACTCACCCACCCCCCTCTAACCCCCCTGTGCACCTGGTGCAACGTATACACTAGATCTAGTCATGCAAAAAATATAACACATACCCAACATTATCCCCTACTATAGTATATCCATTCCAATCAAGTGGAATGGATAATTTAAACTACACTATAAATATATAAATATATGTTTGCTACCTCTTGTTCTATATTGTTCATCCTTCATTATTACCTTATTATTCTTCACACCAAGTTATATTGTTCCCTTCATAGTTACATTATGATTCCTCCCATCAAGTTCTCCAAACTACACTCTTGTCAATGATCAATTATAAATCCCTAGAGAATTCCATTGGAATTGTGTACAAAAAAAACAACAAACTCATGAAACATATTTTTTTTATAGAACACCTTATCATGATGCTAACATGATGTCATATATGTCTGAATAAGATGTTGTTTTGACACAACATGAAAAACAAATGACACAAGTGATGCATGATAGATTGAAGTGAGGCACAAACAATCCGATAACAATGTAATAATGATTAAAAAAACAATGCAAAACAAAATAACAAAAAAAAAGACTTTAGAGCATCATATATACAAAACTAATATGAAAAATGTGACGTAAAATCCTAATGTGTGTTAGCAAAAAACCTCAACTAGAGGTTTGATGTACACAATGGTTATAGCAACACAAATCAACGGTGATATAGCCTTATATTGTAGTAGTGATAGCATTTTGATGAAAATAATAACAATAATCATAACAACTCTAAGTTTATTATAAACAAAAACAATGGTTTTGGAACCTATTCAGGGAAATACTAGAGTTTTCCATAGAGATGCTATGAATAGTATATTACAATGGTCTCAAGAAAATTTGTCTATATATTAGAAGAGAAATAGAGTAGTGAGGAATCCGATTCAACATGTTGTCTACTCTAATGCTTAAGAAAAATATAATATATTGTTCAACAACACAAGTATTCCAACAAAGGATGAACACCTTCAAGAACCACTCACCCAACCAAATCAAAGATCAACATACTTATGTTTTTTTGTGGTAAAATCCTTATCGGGAAACATACATGGCTCCATCCAACGTGGCCACTTAAGGAAATTTATTAATTCAAAAGAGAAAATATTACAAGAGAGTTTCTCACAATCAATCATCAACAAATGACCCTCCATGCTCTTTAAATAGAGATCATGGACCAATCCGGTGTTAAGCCATATATCAATGTACTCATTAATATTGAGGAGAATATGATTCATCAGATCACGCTATGTTAAGAACATATCATGACCGTAGAATTACAATGCCATACTAAAGAATACTAAAGAAACACACTTTAACCTAACGACACATTAGACCAAGTTGATCTTACCTAACTCATATGGGTATAAATATTATAGCATCCCCCCTTAAGAATAAATTGGGATAATATTGAAGGATTTACAAAGGTGACACAATAGGATAAGGAAGGATGAATTAGATCCTACCCCCCCTTAATGACAACTTCCTAAATTCCTAACATAGATAGAATTTTTGAAAACTTCTCTTTTGTAAGAGACTTTTTGAAAATATTTGCAACTTGATCTTCTATAGGGAAAAAGGGAACTTCAATAACTCGATCATGAGTGATATTTATGATGAAGTGCATGTGTAGCTCAATGTGTTTGCGATGCTGAAGTTGGACTAGATATTTGGAAATATTGATGGCACTCTGATCAAACCAAATTGTACCCATGACATACCAAAGTATCCTTTTAGCTACTTTCAAATGGATTTCATGGGGTGTTTTCATATACCGGGAAAAAATACCAACAAAAAAGGAAATAGAAGGATGGGTATGAGTCAAATATAAGAGGTTACCAGCTAACTAATAGTACAAGGTAGCATCAATTTTGGGAGAAGTAAAGGTAGTAGGAAGTTTGACTCCAGACTGGAAGGGAGAAGGGGATAGTTTAGAATCATCTATGTGAAAGTAGGGATGAAGTTCATGAACATACTTAGAATAAGAAAGAAATATTCCTTCCTTGGTTTGCAATACTTTGAGGCCAAGGAAATAATGTAAATAACCTAAGTTTGTCATTTCAAATTTCTTTTTAAGGCTAGATTTTACATGGGTTAAAGGTTTAGGGTCACTACTAGTGAGGATAAGGTCATCAACATAAATAACAAGTATTATGATATGCATTCCTACTTTATTGGTATAGACATTATGATCACCATGGAATCTAGAAAATTCGATGTCAAGAAGAAAGTTGTACATTTTGGCATGCCAAGCTTGAGGAGATTTCTTAATACCATAAAGAGATTTCTCAAGGATAAAAACAAGGTTGGAATCATTTTGGACATAAACGAGAGGTTTTTCCATGTAGATTTCTTCTTGAAAATCCCCATGCAAGAAGGAATATTTAACATCCATCTAGTGGACCTCCCATTTATGTGAGGCAACAAGGGCTAGAACAAGGCAAATGGAATTCATTTTGACTACAAGGGAAAAGGTTTCATTATAGGAAATTCCTTCAACTTAAGAGAACCATTTGGAAACTAACCAAGAATTGTGTCTTTAAACACTTCCATTTGATGCATACTTAGTTTTGTACACCCATTTACATATGACAATTTTTCTTTTGAAAGAGGTACAAGATCCCAAGTATCGTTCGCCATTATAGAGAAATAGTCTTCATTCATTGTTGTGTCCCAATATGGATGACCTGAAGCTTCTGCAAATGTGTCTAGATTATGATTCTATGAAACTTGAACCAAAATAGAAGAGGCTCACTAGAACTTTGAACGTGTTCGACATTGATCTAAAGGATCACCGAAAATATGACTAGTTGCTTCTCAAGTTGAATGGACCCATTTGAAAAGCGGTGGTATTGGTGCAGGTTCATGTTCAATGGAGTAGAAGGAGGTGGATTTTCATCCTCACTGTCATCATCTAAATAAGAATAAACCAGAATAGGAAAAAAAATATGGCACAAACCTCGAACTAGGCTCGTAGGCCAAGATATTTTCATCAAATTTAACATCTCTTCTAATAATAATTTAATTGAAATGAGGTTGAATACATCTATAACCATTTATGTAACATCCCCACTATAATCCCCAGTTTAATTAATGCATAATGTAGATATGAATGTGGCTATGACAAAGTGATGTAATATGGGAAATGTATTTTTTGAATTTTAATAAATATAAGGTGATACTGACTGTTAGGAATATGGACAGAGATGGGGGATTATTAATCCAAAGAGAGGGGGGGATTCCTATGGGTATAAGAGGATCCAAAATGGTAAATGGCTTATGGGTATTAAGCCAAACCCATATTTTTAAATTTTATTATCATTTGGGAAAGCCTTCTACTTTTTGTTTGAGTATATGAGAGTCCAATCATTGGATACTTGTTAAGGGGTGGGTGTAGAAGTCACATCCATAATTATTTGAAGAATGGGGGTGTAATACAATCAACATTAGGAATAGTGAGAAGTCAATTGTCTTGGGAAAATACAAGAGATTTGTAGGGGCAGAACATGAAGTTTTTACACATTCAGTCTTAGCATGAACATCAAGGGGAGAGCATGGAAAAGAGAACCAAAACTAGAGAGGGAAGGATTGATGGATTATGGAGGATGATAGAGTGTTTTTGGATCATTTTGGAGATGGAAATTGAATACTTGGGTTGGAAATACTGAAGAGTGAACTCCTATGTGATTTTCATTGTAACAACAAGTGTTTGTTATTGTTTTACTGGTAGTTTTCCAAGCAGTTTTCCTAGCAGTGAGTTTTACTTGAGTTCCCAGTAGAGAGGTTCTTGGTTAGTTGTGCCAGAAAGTCCCTGATAAACGAATGGGATGATTGATGGATTGAGAGCAGTAAATGGGTACATTCCTTGGGTTGGGCAGGTCAAGAGGAAGAGAGATGGAATAAATTCAGGATACTTGTAGGAGAATGCCAGTGGGTTGTGAGATATTGAGTTGTGAGGAGACTGTGAGAGGAACCCTTCTTTTGTGGATTCCTAGCTCTAGATCGAGGGTGACTTATTGTTGATATCTGGAACAACAAGTATATGGTTTGGTTGAACGTCCTTCCCAAGTAGCTAATTGCACAAGATTTCTTTTAAATATAAGTGTTTATCTATTATCTGAGTTTTCTTATGAATCTTATGACTATGCATTTTACTCTATGAATGAGAATGGTTTTATGTGTTGTTATAGATGTTTTATTTGCTACATCCATGTGCATTTATAATTTTGTAGATGCATTTAATTATGGGAATTAGAATCTAGTTAAATATGTGCCTAATTTGTAGTTGGTAAGCTACAGGAAATGAATCAACAAAAAAAATCATTTTATGTGTGTTCTACGTAGTAATTTTTCTAAGTTAAGATGGGGGATGTTACAATTGACATCTTCAGAATATCCCCGCAAAAAAAAACTTCTCACTTTTAGGTTGTAAATATTTCCTTTTCCCATTAGGAATGTGAGCCCATGCTACACTACCAAATACACATAAGTGGCTTACATCTGGATTAATTTTATTCCATGCTTCTTCTGGTGTTATATTTTTTATAGCCTTTGTGGGACTGCAATATAATATGTAATTTGTACAGTTGATGACTTCCACCCAATAATAAATACTTCATCCCTTAGATTTGATCATATAATTAGCCATTTCTTTTAATGTGTTATTCTTTATCTCAACAACACCATTTTGTTGTGGTGTATATGGAATAGTATGTTGCATCAGAATGCCCTATGTAGTGTAGTAACTTGTAAATTTATTTTTCACGTATTCACCTCCATTATCTATTCTTAACCTTTGAAGTTGATGTTCATATTTTTTTTCTACAAGGGCCTTGTATGCCAAATGTTTTTCAAAAACTTCACTCTTAAGTTTTAAGAAGTAAACCCAAGTGCATTTGAAGAAGTCATCAATGAAATTTAATAAATAGTTGCACCAAAATAAATAAGGAGAAGAAAGAGGACCACACAAATCACTATGAATAAGCTGCAAAGGGGCCAAAGTGTGTCAAGAGGAAAAATTTTCAAAATCATCCCAATGATGTTTGCCAAGAACACAATCAACACAAACACCATCTCCGCAAGAAATAAGAGGGAAACACAAGAGAGATTTCTTTATAAGAACTACCTATATATTCTCTGGTGGCATAAAAGGTAGATACAAAATAAAAATATGCACTACCAAGATTAGCAAGAATAACACATATGCATTGATCTTCCTTTAGATCTATTTTGTAGTATATACATAAAATTCTAAGTGTTTTGAACTTACATGAATAGTCTTCAATGCAAGGAAAATAAATGGAACTAAATTCATTAACTTATTTTCTAACTGATGGACTCGAACAATATTATGTTTACCAAACACAACTTGAAGCTTTTCCAAAGATCATCCATGGCATTGATTCCTTGAAGGTTAAACCTTAAATAATGAGAATGGACATTCTGATTAGTCCACTTGCTTCATCATTCTTACTATCCCATTTTAATTTATTTTCATCATCAATGGGTTCTTGTTCTTTTCCCAAGGCAATCTGATACAATCCTTTTACTTCTTAGTAAATCCTGTATATGGGATTTCTATGAAAAGTAGTTGGTGATGGTAATAAAAAGATCACTGGGAGATGCCATATTAAAATATGTAGAGAATATGGATTTAAAGGTTGAAAATAATGGTCTATATGGAAAGCTTTAGAAAAAAATAGGTTGTTTAAAAAAAAAAACAATACTAAAAATGAACTTTATATGTGAAAGTTATTCCCTTAAAAAACATTCATAAATGGTAACCAAAGAGTCATGTGGCAAGTAGAAGTTGGTCCACATCGTGATACTCCTCCTTATCGAACTTTTTCTGTAAGCTCACTTTTAAATAAGTTACTTATGAAGTGACTCACTTTTATAGAATAAGTGAGAATCACTTTTACAATGAAATTACTTTGTAAATTAAAGTTGCATGCAAGAAAGAATAACTAAAAAGAATATCAAAGTTACTCATAGTGATTCACTTTTATAAATTAGATGAAATGCACTTTACGATGGATAAATGAACTTTTTCAAAAAATTAACAAAAAAGGGACTTGAACTCAAGACATCTTACTTAATAAAACAATTTTCAACCAAGTGAGCTAGTGCAAAACACATTATAATATTAAGAATGTGGATGGTTGTTTTTGTTGTTGTGGTGGTGGTGGTGAAAGATGGCCTTGAAGTGTGTGTTAAAAAAAAACTTATTATCATGTGTTCACACACACAAAAAAATCTTCTCGACAATAATAAGGGGTTAGATCTCAATTGGATTACCGAAAAAGTGCAAGTTTTTTTTGTGTTTTTGATTTACCAAGATGACACAGAGCACACGACATAAAGCATGTGCAGACAAGAAAACACTTTCCGCTATATTTATGATTTACTGATATCGCACAAAACACAGGGAAAAGAGCATACATAGACTAGAAAGAGTAGCAAATGGAAACAAAAAATAAAAAATGAAATATTATCTCTATAAAAAATTTTAAAATAGCATATTCAAGGTTTATACCTCTGGATCAGACTGAAATGGATGTATCTTGGGAAAACATGAACCTTTTCAAGTGAAATAAAAATTGTTATTAGCTTAAATGAGCACTTCGGACATAATGGAATAGTCCTCTCACCCTATAAATGTATGGAAATAGTAGAAAACAAATATATGACAAAACGCTTCAAGATTTTGATCTACGATGGGAGCGGGTATTCAAATGTGCTCGAATACCATGTTTGAAAACAATGGTATTCCAACAAAGGACGAACACCTTAAGTAACCATTCACACAACTAGATAAAATATCAACACACTGATTTTTTTACATGGTAAAACCCCTATGGGGAAACAACCACAATCCCAGCCAACGTGGTCACTTGAGGAAATTTATTAATGCAAAAGAAAAAATATTACAAGAGAGTTTCTTGCAATCAATCATCAGAAAATGACCCTCCATGCTCTTTAAATAAATACCATGGACCAATTGGGTATCAAGCCACAAATCAATGTAGTCGTTAAGATTGAGGAGAATATGAGTTGCCAGATCACTCTATGTTGGGATCGTATTGTGATCGTCATATTAGAAATGCATACTAAAGAAATACACTAACACATTTTAACCTAACGACACAGTAGACCGATTTGATCTAAACTAACTCCTAATTGTCTAAATATCCTAACATACAATGGAGTTGGAGCACTTCATCTTTGCTAGAATAAAACTCAACCAACCTTAATTGAAAAAGAGTATAATGAAGTTGGAGCACTTCAACTTTGATAAAGAAAAATTGTTTTTGCTAAATCAACCTTCTAGTTAGGCTATGGATACCCATATTCACTATGCATTATTACTCAATAGTACAATAAACCTTATATAACATCTCATCATGGTTTATAAAAGAGAAAACAAACATCAACCTTCGAACCTAAGATCAAATGAATGAGAAGAACAAGTAACCATTACCTAGACCAAAATAAAAATCCTAAAATAATCACCCTTGTATGCAACCTTTCATCTTGCATAAGAGAACCATCTAAGATTCTCCTCATCCCTCTCAACCCAACTATACTTTTCTCTTCACAAAAATGACCAAATCAACATGAACTAGAACTTATGTGTGAAACCATAGTCGTGGAATAAGGAGAGGTATGTATCAACTTAAACCCATGAATTATGGCATATAGGGAAAACCACTTGCATTAAAAATTGAAAATGTAAACCCTAATGAATGTTAATACCATGAGTTTTCTTCAACTTGAGGGAGATATGTGTCCAGTCTCCTCCATATTGGCCCCCATAATCAATGAATTTCTAAGAGAAAAAAGAAGGGAGGAAATGATACCTATAAAAGGGAGAATACACCTTCATTGTTTATAATGATCATTCTTCTTTAGGAAGAGCGACATCCAAGAAGAAAAAACTAAAAACCCATTGAACCCTTTTGCACTATTACATGGTACTACCAAACTGGAAAAATCAGATATGGTTGATATGAATCATTCCAACTCAAGCCTTTAAAGTGCATTCCCATATACATGTGCATGGAAACTTTAGAAAAATAATTTTGAAGTGTTTTTATATGGTCACATTAATCTAGCCTGAGAAAACTATAGTGCCAACACGGGACTGAAAATAATCTACCCATTTAAGAAAATGCATTGATGATAAATGTTCATGTGAATAGTTAGATATTTATAAATCACGGTGAATCCATTGGATCACACATCAATTCTCTATATCTTTATGTTGTGTAATTTACCAATTAGTTAATTAATTCATACATGCACATTTTTTTGGTTCTCCGTGTGGAGAGCCAAAAAAAGTAAAACACAAGATGGTCAAAATGAGAAGATGAGTGACATGCAAAAAAAAAACATGTTTTCTCTTTATTCTTATATATCCCCTCTTTATCCTTAAATGGAAGAATCATTTAGTATAAATCTAAGCTAGGTGGTATATCACAACAATAGTTACTTATTAGAATCTTTAATGGTGGTTTTATTTCTGTTGAAATATTGTAACTTTGAAGAATATTCTAATTATATTTTAGTTATTATCTTATAGATAAAATCCCCTTTTGTGGATTGATCATGTCGAGTCTTGTATAAAACCAAATCTCCTTTTGTGGATTGGTAAACCCTTACTTATATGGTGGTATTTGTAAAGTCGGCCCCTAGGGTTTATAAAGTGGTTTTAACCACTCTTGGAAGAATTTAGACTTACTAGGTGAAGAGACATAACCCTAGCACCTCCTCAACTAGTATATATAAGTGAGTATGGCACCTCACTTATTCATTCACTCAGTCACTCATCTAGTGCACATATCTTGAAGGAAATCGTAGTTGCAGGAGGAAGAAGAAGAGAGGCACATGCTCAGTCTTAGTTTATCTTTGGTGGTTTGGTATTAGTCTTGGCATTGTATTGGAAATATATTATTGAGGAAGCTTTTGTTGGGTTTTCTCCCCCGTGAGGGCTTCCCAGGATAAAATGATGTGTAACTTGTGATTGTGTTTCTTTCATTGATCCTATTTATGTTGTTGTTTTGTAGATGCATTGAATGCTCTAGTAAATTGAAAATAACCTAATAACAACATTAAAACTTAATGTGGTATTAGATCTTGACTAAATAGAGCACCTTTCATTAGGTATCTAAAAACGTCATTGTTGTCATACAAGGAAATTAGGGATTTTTACTGAAGATTAATTTTTGACCAAAACCTATCATGGGAAGTGTTCCTTTCCCTTGCGCATATTTTGGCAGCTTGAGTGAACTTTTTTAGTGGCCAGATTCTTCGGAAAGTCAAGCCCTAGTTTTGGCTGGTACCATAAATCTAGAAAACCAGGAAACTAGAACCAATACCAGAAGTACTAGTCCAGATTTATGCAGGTCAATTTTCAAGGGGTAAAACTTGGAACTTTCTAAAATAGTCAGCTCCAGCCAACTCACCTCAGCCCAACACATCTCCTTGTAAGTTCAGATTAATTTTTTGAGCACTTTCATTTTCTAGTCATTTTCCTAGCTCCAGGTCAAGATGTCTACAAGCACCAAGATTGTTGACAAGTTAGAAGGTGTGGAAAATTTCCTTTCCTGGAAGTACATAATTGGACTCATTCTTGAAGAGAATGACCTTGCAAAATTCATAAAATAAAATGTACTGAAACTCGAAGAAGAAGCACCCAAAGAAAAGTACAAGAAGGATACTATTAGGGCCAAAAGAATAATTGTAGATTCCATTAAAGATCACTTGATCCCTCAAGTGTCTTATAAGAATAATCCAAAATAGATGTTTAATTCCCTAACCAGAATGTATGAAGGAAACAAAATCAACTGGAAGATGAACTTGGGAACCCAAATCAATAATACAAAGATGCAGAAAGGAGAAACATTTCAAGACTATTTCTCTAGGGTTACTCAATTCAAAGAATAGTTAGAATAAATTGGAGACAACTTGTATGAAGATTAATGGATCATGACAACTCTTAATGGTCTCACAAAACCTTGGGATGCCTTCATCTAAACTATCTATGCAAGAAAAAAGAAACTCCAATTTGACAGTCTATGGGAAGAATGTGTTCAAGAAGAATCAAGAGTAACCAACCGATAAGCCATACTATTAAGGGATAAAGATCAAGCCCTAGATGCTCATGCTAAAGAGGAAAGAAAAGGTCTAATTTCCAAAAGGATACCCACCTTCATAAATAATATCACTCCCCAAAGATATTCACCCACTTCCATAAATAATCTCACCCTCCAAAGAGATTCCACAAATATCATAAGGGTCAAAGAAAGGAAAAATATTTCCCCTCTTATCAATGTTATCATTGTGATAAGATGGGACACATTGCTAAGAATTGTCCTACAATAAGGGAAGAATACAAGAAGAGAAATAACAAAAGACATCATTCCCATGCTTTTGAAGATGATGAGCCACCCAAGAAGCTAACTAAAGACGAGATTGAAGATTATGTTTTATTTTCCTCCCTCTCAGGATCTGTGACACCTGGAGAGGATACTTGGCTCATAGATAACGATGACTCAAAGAACATGACAGGATAGAAATATATTCTCTCTAGCCTTACAAAAAAGGACTTTCCCCAGAAAGTTTCACTTGGAGATGATTATCAGTACCTTATCAAAGGACTGGGAGAATCCACCTAAAAACTTGATTATGAGACTCCGATGAGAATGAAGGATGTACTTTATGTACCAGGTTTGACAAAGAACTTACTTTCTATATCAGCTCTAGATAAGAAAGGATTAAGGGTTTCATTCATAGATGGTGAATTTCTTATGTGGCCCAAAGGAAAAAACATAGAAAATGAAGTTGTTATTGACACAAAAGAAGGTGGTTTGTACAAGTTAAAAGGTCACTTAGATGCAACCTTGAATCACTCCACTAAGAGTCCTTGTGAACTTTGACATAGAACACTAGCTCACATCAACTACACATACTTACCATAAGTAATCAAGGTAGTTATAGGTTTACCAAAATTTAAGGTTGATCATGAAGGTGTATGCAAGGGATGTGCACAAGGAAAGAACATAAATAATAATTTCCCAATGAGCGACAGTAAAGAAGAAGGAATATTGGAGCTCATCCACTCAGATGTTTGTGGTCCAATGCCATCAACCTCTCTAATCAGGTATGTATACTATGTATCATTTATTGATTATTACTCTCATAAGACTTGGGTTTGTTTCTTAAAATCAAAAGATGAAGTACTCGGAAAGTTCAAGTAATTCAAATCCTTGGTAAAAAACCTCTCCGATAGAAAAATCAAGATACTCAGGTTAGATAATGGAGGAGAGTGCACCTCAAATGAATTTGGAAGATTTTGCAGAGATGCCGAGATTAAGAGGAAGCTCACCACTCCCTATAATCCTCAACAAAATGGTGTAGCAGAATGACATAATAGAACAATTATGGAAGCAATAAAGACTATGATTGACAATCAAGATATTCCAATGCACTTATGGGCTGAAGCAGAAAGAACAAAATTTTATGTCCAAAATATATTTTCCCATAGTGCACTTGGATTCAGAACCCCGATCAAAATGTTCACCAGAAAGAAGTTAGAAGTAAGCCATCTAAAAATATTTGGTTGTCCAATGTTTGTACACATTCTGAAATAAAGGAAAACTAAGTTGGATCCTTTAGGAAATAAGGGAATATTTGTTAGATAGTATGAGGTCTCTAAGGCCTTCATAATTTACATACCAGGTTACCATCATATTGAGATCAACAGGGATGTAACCTTTGATGAATATGCAACACTCAAAAGATCAAGGAAATGTCATCTTGAAAAAGTATATGAAGAAGAAGTTGTAGCTCCTAGAGTTGTAGAACCAGTGAAGGAAGTTGCAGTTACCCATGATGATGAGATTACAGAAGATCATGATATGATAGAATATCAAGAATCTCCCCGGATGATGTTCTCTCACAAGAGAAATATAGCTTTGGCAAGGGAACTTATTTAAGATGTAGAGAAGTATGGTGCCCCATAAGGAACCATCAGAAAAAGCAAGAAACCTAAGCCATTCTCTAGTTATATGGCCTTGATGTGTGATCTCATAGAAAAGGAACCTGTTTGCTTTGAAGAACCCATTCAGAAGAAAGAATGGGTGGATTCCATGACAAAAGAATATCAATCCATTATAAAGAATGATGTATAGAATTAGTTCCCAGACCAAAGAAAAAATATGTGGTATCTTCCAAGTGGATATACAAGATAAAACATGCAACATAAGGAAGTATTGAAAAACATAAAGAAAGATTTGTGGCTCATGTTTTTTCTCAAAAGGAAGGTATTGATTATGAAGAAACATTTGCTCCTGTAGCTAGATACAATTCTATCTGAACCATCATAACTCTTGCAGCCAAAATGAAGTGGAATTTACACCAGATGGATGTGAAAACAACCGTCTTAAATGGTGTTATTGAAAAAGAAGTGTGTATAGAACAACCATAAGGGTTTGAAGTTGAATATAGAAAGACTCATGCCTGCAGGTTGAAGAAATCTATGTATAGGTTGAAGCAAGCTCCTAGAGCTTGGTATGGCAGAATTGATAGTTTCTTGAAGAGCTTGGGCTTTACCAAGAGTAAAGTTGATTCTAACCTTTACTTCAGGGTTATGAATGATGAGCCATTTATATTGATATTGTATGTGGATGAATTATTCTTAACAAGAGAAGAAAATTTCATCACAGATTGTAAGAAGAATCTCGCTGCAGATTTTAAGATGAAAGATCTAGGCCTTATGAATTATTTATTAGGTCTTGAAGTTTGGCAGAGCCTAGAGAATATCTTCCTTAACCAAGGAAAGTATGCAGTTGAAATATTGAAGATATTTTACATGTTGGAATGTAAATCCATGAAGACACCCATGGAAACAAAGTTGAAGCTCTTGGTTGATACTTCGTCAGAATTGGTTTATGCTACTCTATATAGAAATATTATTGGTTTGTTGATGTATCTGAAGAATACCAGGCCAGATTTTCTATGAACAACTTGAGTCATTATCTGGTAGATCCCATATGTGTTCATCTTGTATCTGCAAAGCATGTGATGAGATACCTTAAGGGTGCATTGGATTATGGTCTTTGTTATACTGGAGATCGCTACTTCAGACTGTATGGTTATACTGATTCAAATTGTGTTGGAAGTGCTTCTGATAAAAATAACACTTTAGGATGTTTTTTCAGTTTGGGGTCAGCCATGACTTCATGGAAAATTAGGAAGCAATCCAGTATTGTGCTCAACACAACATAAGAAGAATATGTTGCAGCATGTTTCTCCAGTTGAGAAGCCATATGGCTTTGGAAGTTGTTGACAGGTCTGTTAAACCTGGAGATGTAAGCCACTGTGATTCTATGTGATAACCAAAGTTTCATAAAGATGACATATAACCCAGTGTTCCATGATAAGTCGAAGCACATAGAGATATAGTATCACTACATTCATGATATGGTGCAGAGGGGAGCTGTAAAGCTCCAATATGTTTGCACATATGAGAAGATTGCATATGTGTTGACCAAGCCTCTGTCTCGTGTGAAGTTTGAGTACTTCTAAGACAATATTGGTGTTATTCAAAAGGACCTCCCTCGAAAGGGGGAGTGATGATGATGGTACTATAATATCTTGAACAACAACAAGTAGCACTGTTAGGATTTTATATCCTAGGGGATTGATCATCCCTGGGCATATCCAGAAGGTCCGGTAAGGATGGTTTGTTAGAGTACCTGTGCATGTATATGCCAGCCATGGTTAGTAGTGGTAGATCCATTAGGATTTTATATCCTAGGGAATATTTTGATTCTTGGGAATATCCTGAAGGTCCAGTAAGGATGGTCTGTCAGAGTACCACATGGTAGCTTATTAAGATTTTATATCCTAGGGAATCTTTTGATTATTGGGAAGATCCCAAAGATCCAGTAAGGATGGTATTTCAGAGTAACACAAAATGTTGTTGTTTCACCTGCCTCATTCTGTTGCCATATGATGATGTTTATCAAACTCGTGTTGATTGTATCAGACTCATGTTGATGATGATGATGTACTAGCCTCAGGTTGGTGATATTGTTGTTTTAGCTTCATGTTATTGATGTTTATATTTTGGCTTCATGCAAATGATGATGACGATGATACTACTCCAGCTCCATGCCATGAACAATGATGATATTGATGATGAGTAAAACTTATGATGACTTATAGATGTGTCAGTCAGTGTTCTGGATGTTGATGATGATGTTGTCCTCTCTCTCTCTCTTCTGATGATGTTTTATTGGGTTATGTCAGTAGAATACCCTTCTTGTTAAGGGGGAGTGTTGAAATATTGTAACTTCAAAGAATATTCTAATTATATTTGAGTTATTATCTTATAGATCAAATCCCCTTTTGTGGATTGATCATGTCGGGTCTTGTATAAAACCAAATCCCCTTTTATGGATTCATCAAACCATACTTATATGGTGGTATTTGTAAACTCGCCCCCTAGGCTTTATAAAGTGGTTTGAACCACTCTTAGAAGAAGTCGTCCCTACTAACTGAATATACATAACCCTAGTGCCTCCTCAACTAGTATATATAAGTATGGATGACACCTCACTTATTCATTCACTCACTCACTCATCTAGTGCCCATATCTTGAAGGCAGTTGCAATTGCAGGAGGAAGAATAAGAGAGGTGCATGCTCAGTCTTAGTTTATCTCTCATGGTTTGGTCTTAGTCTTGGCATTGTATTGTAAATCTATTATTAAGGAAGTTTTTGCTAGGTTTTCTCTCCCATGAGGGTTTCCCAGGGTAAAATGTTGTGTACCTTGTGATTGTGTTTCTTTCAATGATCCTCTTTATGTTGTTGTTTGGGAAAGGCATTGCATGCTCTAGTAAATTGAAAATAACCTAATAAAAACATTAAAAATTAACAATTTCTTCTTTAATGTAGTGTATTGTATTAGCCTGAACTTTGAAAGAAAGAGATGGGATTCAGGGAGGATGGAGACAATTAGGAAGGGAATAAAAATGATGGGATGAATAAAGAAGGGAGGAGAATAAATATGGTGATGGCGGGGATAAGAAGGATGGTGTTTGGGAGAGGAAGTATAGTGGAGAAAACAAACAAGGAGGAGGGAATGATGATAAGAAGGGATGAATCCAAATGTGATGTTGAAGACAAGAAGGGTCAAAGAAAGAAAAATAAAGCCCATATTCCTAGATATTTCATTGAGTATGTCTTATCAAAGTTTTAAAAGTCCACTAGAATTGAAAAAATTGATAGGGAAGAACTCTTTATCATGAATCTAGGATAGGTGGTATATCACAATACTAGGTACTTATCAATAGCTTGAATGGTGTTTTTTCCCCTATTCAGTTTAGTGTATTACCCAAACCTTTGGAAAAGCAGATGGTTTTTAGAGAGGATGTATTCTTGCATAATTTATTAGGTATAAGTTTGATTCAAAGAGTATTCATATAGAGTATTTTCATATAAATTTATCCCCTACTATAGTATATCCATTCCAATCAAGTGGAATGGACAATTGAAACTACACTATAAATATGTAAATATGTGTTTTCTACCTCTTTTTCTATATTGTTAATCCTTCATTGTGACCTTATGATTCTTCACACCAGGGTGATTTGTTCCCTTCATAGTTACCTTATAATTCCTCACATCAAAATCTCTAAACTACACTCTTGTCAATGGTAAATTATATGTTTCTTTTAAATATTTTTAGTGACAAAAATTAGAAATATGTCATTCATACATTTTGTCAAACACTTGACTAATCTAAGATCTTAGTCTTTAATAAATTCCTTGAAAACAGAAAGCAAATGAAAGATAAAATACTTAATTCAAGAAAATCACTTATCCATACTCTGAGAGTGCAACAAATAGACGTGTAATTTTGGTCCAATGACCAGGGAAAAAACCCGAGAATGGGGAAAATACTAGAGATATTATTTCTATTATTCAAGAGAAAATCTGAAACTTCCTTTATAACTCAAAAAAATCAGAAATGCAAATCAACTTATCTCTGCCATGAAACAAGATCCTAAACTGCCCCCCATATGCCACAAATTGTACCTTGATTTTTGATTGGGAAATCATGTCACTGTACAAATGTCAAACAACAACAATATACATAGTAATCTGCCTCGAGAATCACATGAGTAGGTATAGTACGATCTGTATGGACTTCTACCTTGAAAATTGTGCCTCCCTCTTGTTGTATGAATTGTCCTCTATTTGTATGGAGTGTTCTCTCTCTTGATGTAGGAACTATATGATGTCACTTTCTTGGGATTCATGCACTCTGATTTACTTTGGAAACTTTTCTCTAAATTCTCTCTAGAAATCAGATTTGTCTCTCCTTTTCGTCTCTGTGTGTTTTTCATATTTCCCAAACATGTATATGTACTCTCTCTTTTCCCAAGAAATCCTAACTTACATAACCAACTCAATCTAATGGCTATCATAAGTCTAATATGAGGGCTCACATTTAATGCTCCTCATTAATTACAAAATAATTAATAATTGCACATTAAATTACTTTGGGACCCACAACTTAAGTACATTCACTTTATAAAAGAACTTTATTTAAAAAGTCACTTTACAATTAAAACATGCCT
>ML803990.1:23878-119306 GCA_009831015.1 Picea engelmannii | reverse complement strand
TGACTGGCTTAACTCATACTAGTTTATCTTTCTTCTAGTACTAGATCCTTAAACTAAGGACTGAAATTTGGGTGCACCTTCAGTCCTTTGAGCTTCTTGTTGTTAAAATAATGTAACTGCAAAGTGTATTCTTATTCTTATTTGATATATTATTCATTGGTTCAATCCCCATTGTGGATTGATCATGTCGGCTATTGTATAAGGACCAAATACCCTTTTGTAGATTGGTCATAATGTAATTGTAAAAGGCAAAAGAAGAAGTCGGCCCTAAAATATATCAAGAGGCCCCGAAATATAATAAAGGTGGTTATAACCACCCAGTTTGAGAAGTCGGCCCTTCCAGTGAAGAGACACTTCACACATGCCAGATTTGTATAAATAAGGAGGCTAGTGCCTCACTTAGACAAGCATCTCACTTGCTCATTGAGAAACAAGTTTCATAACTGTAGTTGAAGAAGAAGGAGAGAGAGTGGCACATATTTTGGGAGAGGATATTCTACATTAGTTTAAGTTATCTCTTGGCATTGTATGGGCTATCTATAATAAGGAAGTTTTTCTGGGTTTTCTTTCCCTAGAGGGTTTGTTACCCATAATTTTGGTTGTCATGATGATGTATTGATTATGGTGCACTCAAGCTCTTCTTTAGAACTTTCTCCTGAGAAAAGTTACTTTCTTCTCTTACCAAAAATATCTTTTTTGAGGAAGGTTCGCAGGCTACCAATACATTTGCCTGTGAGAATGTATGATTCTCGCAGGCTACCTTAAGCCAGGGTGCGAGAATTTTGCACTGTGTCTAACTACTAGGGTGCGAACCCTTTCTAAAGAAGAGAAAAATAAGAATTCTCAAAGCTTCTAGAAGGGAATCTTCTAGAAGGATGAGATGGCATTCGAATGGTTATCTAAGTACTGGCTTTCCTGATATTTTGGGATCATTCCTATCCAAGTAACTAATTCATTCTCTCTTATATATTGAGAGGATTCTCATGGAAGAGGTTAGCAAGCAAACAAGCAAGAGAGACATTGGAGAATTAGTGATTGTATGAAGGACTGAAGCTACAATAGCTAAGGAACTCCAACAAGTTTATCAAAGGTGGTTGATCTTCTTCATGCAAGTGAGAAAGTGTGTGTGTCAGAGCTAAGGGTCATAGAAAGGAGGCTTGCAACATCAAGGCTCAGGTTGTAAGTTTTACTTTCTATCAATATAATACAGTAATGTGTCCCTTTTCCATAAAGTTAATCGCACTTTATTATATAAATCCTTGATCATATACATAGATTAATTATTGAATAGAATGTGCTTTCTTCACTTCGATTGGTTTGTATTGTCTTGATCTTGATTGTACGAGAGCATTGGAGCGAAGCAGGAACAACAAAGACTCAAGGAAGTGATTATAAGGTATGTTCTTTAATCGTGCCTCTTAGTATATTCAATAGTTAAAATCTAGGGAAAGAGTATCATTCTGTCCTATTTTGTTCTAGATTCAGGTAAATTTAGGGAGATCGGTTTGTGTCCGCACTTACGGATTTATCCAATAACAAAATTGGCAACTCCACTAGGGACAAATCCCTTTTTCTTTGTGTCTTTTTGAGTTTTTCTGTGGCCATTTACTCTAGTTTCATTTTTCTCCTGTCTTATCCAACTCTGAGTCTTCAGGATATCCTGATAGACCTTCTGAGTCTAGAATCCTTTTTGAATTTTTCTTCAATTTTCAAAAATTTTGTTATGTTCAGGAGTTCTCGCACTGCATTCCATTGCAGCCTGCGAGAATTTGGAGGGTTCGCACCCTGCACATAAGTTTCAGTGCGAAGACCTCGCACCTTGCTAAAGGGTCATTTGCGAGAATCATAGATTCTCGCACTGTGTAACACTTCTTGCCTGTGAACAAGATTTTTTAAAATTTTGAAATTGAGTTTTGGTTCTTCTAACTACTCAGACCAGTTGAATTACCTCTTTTGGGTTTCTTGGATCATTGATTTATATGTTTCTTGCTTTAGTTTGCATGCATGAACAATTTTAGGGTTTCAAGGTTTTTTCTTGTCCTTTGTGTCTTGACTTTCGTTTCTTGACTCTTATTGGCAAAATCATTCTCTCTGACTTTAGGAGTTGAGTGTGTTTGATTGGTTGAAGGTTGAGTATTTGTTTTTTTTCATTTGCTTATTAGTTTGAAAGAACATTTTTGTTTGCATTGAGAAGACTCATTGGTTTGCTTTTTGTTTTTTGCTTTCATTGAAAGAGTTGATTGGGTTGTTATTGCTTGATTCTTTATAATTTTATTTTTTGCTCTCTCATTGGTATAGTGAGAGTTCTTTTTGGAAAGTGAACAACAAGTTTTTCTTTCAAGAAATTGTTTTTGTCTTTTAGAAAACATTGAAAATAAAAATTTAGAGATTGTTGAAGTCTTTGAAAAAGACATGTAAAGAATTGTCATTTGCTAAATGATTGTTTGTGTTGGCATATGAAAGGAAATTTTGCATTGTAGTACATAGTTGATCTTGAAAATTTCTCTCTCTCCCATAACTAGGATTCATTGAACAAACAATGATACATTTCATTTGCATCCTTGCATTATTGGGTCAGAGTCATACAACACGAGTTTCACTTCCGTTACCTTTGAGTAAACAACAGATTTTAAAAACACTACGTAATCTTAAAATTAATCTAGTAACTCTTTTCTAGGGCTCTTGTACACCAACATTTAGCTAGGCTAGTGCTTTGGAGTAGGAAGAGAGATACACTCTCCAAAATCTCAAAACAGACAATAGCATCTTGAGTTAGGGAGTGTTATAATCCATTTGCAACATATTGTCCTGGGAAGCCCTTCTAACACAAGGGTCAAGCACTAGGTCGCATTGGTGTTGGTAGAGTTACTCACCCTGCTTTGTTGACATTAGTGTAGAGATTGCACGTATTACGGGGGTCACTCAGAGGTATACCCAAAATGATGAGTGGAAGCCTTTTGAGTTGATTTCGGGCTAGATACCCTGCCCTTGCGTGTGGATCAGACTGTCGACTATTCCCCCAGGCTGTACTGTTGTTTGTGGTGACCTTAGTGGCCTTTCTCTCTAGGTTCTTAACCAAGGTGACTGTGGAGGGGAAAGTCTTCACGGTACCTGGAATTGACGTTGATCAAACTCACTCGGGCTCCTTGGAGGGTATACCCACGATTATGTGTGGGAGCTTGCACCAGGGTGTAAGTCCGTTAAGCAGGTCGTCAGCGTAACTTTTCCACCCTAGCCCTGCCCCTTCTCGTCTCATTGTTGTGACATTGGATTTCATTACCAACTAGTGGCTTCAAAATTAGAAGGTCTTGTCTGCTTGGTGATTGCTTCCTAGATTTTGTTTACTAGCGCGTGTTGTTTGTTTCTCGAAGTTGCCCATAGGAATTTCTTCGCGAAGCTTGTTACTTGTTCACAATATCTCCCCCATGTCGCTCACATAGAATACAAGGTTTATCTCCAAAGCATCTGAATGAGTCACAACCTTTGCCTACAGCTACACCTGAGGATTCTCCTCAGCACGGTGACACTGCAGTTGTTACCACACCCCAAGTGGAATCAACTGATTCTCTAGAACCTTTCTGAATTACTAATACTAGAGAAGACTATCGAATTCATCCTGGTGAATGACCTTTTGTGCGATTAAATTCTGTTGGAGACGTAGTCGTTACCTCTTCTGGATCACCCGCTGGGCCCTTTCCCGGTGAAGAAGGCCAAGATCCTTTTTGGTTAGTAGACATTCGCAGGCCGCTCTTTAGTCCTGAGTCACCTGTCGTCTCTGAAATTAACCCTCCTATGTTTTTTGAGACTGAGACAGTCCCGGTGAATACTACTTATCACTTTACTCTTCCTGTCGAGATGGCCCATCTCGCGAATACTAAGAGTGTCCCAACCGAGATTACTGCAGCTAATCTTGCTCCTATCAATACCCAGCGAATACCTAATGTCACTCTGACACTACCACCCAGTTACCATGCATTGAATGCTTTGTTGAATGCTTCCCATCCAACACCTCCGCAAACCCCAGCCGGTTCTCCAGGTGGTCTTCCTCTTCCTGGGCATCCTATTCCTAGTTTTATTCTGACACTCCCTCAATTTCCTTTCGACAATCCTAATCCTAATGGCACTATACCTACCATTACACCGAAATTACAGATTCTCGTTGGTGGACAAGGTGGTACGATTCCATTTCCTCCTCCCGGACATAATCCACTTACTACACAACCTACGATTGGCACACAACTTCCGGTTGGAACTCCACCTACGATAGGGGGACCGACCCCACCTTTCGGACAAAATATACCTCCTGCTTTGGCCCAGTATTGGAATCAGATGCTACAAAATCTTCCTCAGACGACTGGGGGGAAACAACCTATCCCTACTATAGGCCAACCATATCCAGGTATACCAAATCCTATTTGGGGTACGAATTCTCAAACTCATGTCCCCACTCAAGGTTATAATCCTCCGAGTTACTATCCTCTTCAACCACCACCGAATCAGCCAGGGTCTTCCTATTATGGACAGACTACATATGGTCCTACTGGTTTGCCAACAGGGCTTCCACCCCAAAGTCACCAGTACCCACAGGTGAACCGACAGTTACCTTTTCTTGCTACTTTGGATTTTCCAGATTTGTCTAGAATTCTAAATGATCCTATTCGTCCCTCTCCCCAATGGCCTGCTATTCCAGCCAAGCTCCCATCAGACATTCCGAAGTTCGATGGAAAACCGAGAGAGGACCCGAACAATCATGTGATGACTTTTCACTTATGGTGTTCATCCAACTCATTAATGGATGATTCTATTCGTCTACGTCTTTTTCAACGAACCCTTACCGGTTCTGCTGCGAAGTGGTATATTGAATTGCCACGAGGTTTCTTCTCTGATTTCAACACCCTAGCTATGGATTTCCTTACACATTACCAGTTACCGATCCATTATGATACTGGGATTGAGATTTTGAATTCTTTCAAACAGACTAAAGGCACTCATATTTCGGATCATATCCATGAGTGGCGACGACATCGACGTCTCATTAAACTTGAACTCCTCGATCAGTTACTGGCTGAATGGTTTACGAAATCCTTTGTGAACGAAATTAGTAAGGACATTGCCATGGTGGCATTGTCACTGAAGAGCAGGTTATAAGTCATGCTCAATATCTTGATCTCGTTTATTCACAAACAGGAACACTTTATGATTTATTACCTGAGTTACCTTGTCCTGGTACTTCCAACACTTCAACTACTCCAGCTTCCTCACATGTAGCTGACGGTGTGATTGGTTCTACCCAAGCCCAATCACATTCTATTTCAAGTTCCGATCCTAAGTCTGCTACTTCTAATGTTCAAAATGCTCCGTCTCTTGCCCCTTCCACCGGTAAAACTTCTAAGGTGAACGCCGTTCAATCTACCCCGACTGGTAAAAATAAAACCAAGAAAGGGAGAGGCAAGAATAAAGAGAGCAAAAATAATAATCAAACAGAGCAGCCTAAAAATACCCCTACTGAGGATTAGGATAAGCGCAAACCCCACTACCCTTTCCTTATCTGTGGTGATGATCACTACACAAAGGATTGTCCGAGAAGTGTCGAGGTTACCAAGTTCCTTGAAGGGACCTCAAAGCCATCTACGTTGGTAGTCTTGTCTCAACCTTTCCTGTCCCAACAACAGGCTCAGTTGGTCATTCATGACCAACCATCTACTTCTACCACATCTTATGTTTTGATGTGTACTGGTGATTCCAAGCCCAACAACGTTGCACTCACGACTAGAGCCAAAGATTATACTCTGTCTAAGGAGAAGGTTGACGATTCACCTCCTACTTTGGTACAACCCTCTCCACCGAATCCACCTACAAACGGTCCTCTTCATCTCGAACGACCGAGCCTTGATACAGTCTTACGACCCCCTAAGGGTGTTGTTCGCAAGTCAGCTTTCAATCCTCATGCTCGTGTGGCCCAGAACTACAACATTGTGGAAGATCTGGCCCAGGCACCTTCAACAATGTCAGCCTTTGAAGTCCTTCAGTCTTGTCCTGCCCAATGGAAGGCACTGTTGAAAGCTATAGGTGGAATTGACCCTACAGACATGAATTTGATAATCTTTGACTTGGAAGATCACATTCTGAGGTTACCACCCCAACTCGCGTTCCAGATACAAGTTGTTGTCTCTGACAAGAACATTTGTCGAACTGTAATCGACGAGGGTGCCTCAACGTGTGTAATGTCTTTTTCTTGTTGGAAACCGATTGGCTCTCCTCCCTTGAACGAATCAAAAAATACTTTGAAAGCCTTCAATGGCTCTGGTTTTAAGCCTTACGATGTTCTTTCATCGTTACCTGTTACACTAGAAGGTAAAATGGTCCAATTTGAAGTGGAAGTTTTTGATGCTCCCCTTGATTATAATCTTCTGCTTGGTTGTAGCTGGATTGACTCCATGCATGCGGTAGTGTCAACCCTTTTCCATGTAGTGCATTTTCCTCATCACGGAAAGGTAGTTACTGTTGACCAACTTGCCTTCTTTAATTCCGATACTCATACTGGAAATGTTCCGTTTATAGATAAGACCCCGCCGGGTTATGAGAATGTCGGTGTCGGCCTTTTAAAGGACTCTTCGTTAATGGGTACTTTCCCCATTCCACCCATGTAAAGCAACGACAATCAAGCTTGAGGTTGAAAAACTTCTCAAAGCCGGTTTTATTTATCCAGTGGCTCTGACAGAGTGGGTTTCTAACCCTGTACCTATTGATAAGAAAGGTGGAAGTATTCATGTATGTGTTGATTATAGGGATATTAACAAAGCCTATCCAAAAGACAACTTTCCAACCCCTTTCATCGACCAGATTGTCGATGAATGTGCTGGCAGTGAGACCTTTTCTCTCATGGATGGTTTTTCCGGCTATAATCAAATTAACATTGCTCTCGAGGACCAACATAAAACCGCTTTTATTTTTCCTTAGGGTAATTTTGCCTATAGGAAACTTTCCTTCGGTCTTAAGAACGTTGGCGCGACGTTTCAACGTGCTATGTCTTATGCTTTTCATGATATAAAGCATATCGTTCAACCCTATTTGGATGATTTACCAGCTCATTCTTTATGCCGAGTCGATCACCCCGCTCATCTCCAATCCATTTTCGTTCTTTGTCGGTTCTATCGTATTCATTTAAATCCTCATAAATGCATTTTTTACGTAGAATCCGGTTGTCTTCTAGGTTTCATTGTTTCACGTCAAGGGATCAGGGTGGATCCTCTTAAGGTTGAGGTGATTCTTAATCTCCCTCCTCCTTCTACACTGCGTCAGTTGCAAAGTTTGCAGGGGCAAGCAATCTTTCTTCGTCGTTTCATCCCTAATTATGCCGAGATTACTCGTGGTTTTACAAGGCTATTAAAAAAAGATTTAGAGTTCGTCTGGGATACCGTGGCCAACAATGCTTTTGAGGCTTTGAATTTATCCCTCACACGAGCTCCGCTTCTCTTTCCTCCTGATTATAGTCGTGATTATTTTCTGTATCTTGCTACCTCTGAGTATACTATTGGCATGGTTCTAGTCCAGGAGGATGATAAAGGAGACAAACATGTTGTTTATTATTTGAGTTGAAATCTCACCTCTATTGACAACATGTTGAGAAACTGGCTTTGGCTGTCGTTCAAGCTGTTCAACGCTTTTGGCATTATATTCTCTCAAGGAAAACTACCGTGATTTCTCATTGCAACCCTATGCAACACATTTTGACACGTCAATTGCTAGGGGGAAAGTACTCCAAATGGATTTTCATACTCCAGGAGTTTGACTTGGAATTTGATCGCGCCACGTCTAAGAAATCCTTAGTTTTTGCTGAGTTAATATGTGATTTTCCGCACTCTGCCACAGAAAATGTAGCAGTCGATTCATGACCTGATGAATCTCTTTTCCTAATTAGTATTGACGATCTTTGGTATGGAGATATCATTATATATCTCCAAACCCAGACTTTCTGGCCAACTTTGTCTATCACTGAACGACGTCGCATTCGTTATCAAGTGTGTCAATACATTATTCTCGGCAATACTCTTTACCGTCGGGGTATTGACTCTATTTTTCGACGTTGTATGACTCTTGACGAAGCCGAGAAAGATCTGAATGACTGCCATTCCAGAGCATGTGGTGGTCATATGTCTGGGTATGCTACTGCCCAGAAGATCTAACGTGCAGGTTATTTTTGGCCTTCCTTGTTCAACGACTGCATTACTGCCATCCAGAAATGCCATGCCTGCCAGACCTTCAACCAGAAAATTCGGTCACATCCTGCTCCTCTTCATCCTGTAGTCTCAGTTGGTCCTTTTGCAAAATGGGGCATTGATTTCATGACATGTCACCCTCACTCGGTCGGGGGGCATGGTTACATCATTGTAGCTGTTGATTATTTTACAAAATGGGCCGAGGCGATGCCGACATTTGATAATACTGGAAAGACTGCAGCGTTGTTTCTTTTTAACCATGTCATAGCTTGTTTTGGTGTTCCTCAAGCTATTGTTACTGATCACAGTAGTCATTTTAGGAATTTTATGATGTCTGAACTTACGGAAAAGTTGGGTCTTCGTCATGATAACTCAACACCCTATTATCCACAAGCTAATGGCCAGGTCGAAGCAATCAACAAAGTTCTCATAACTATGCTTCGACGGATGATAGGAATTCATAAAACAAGCTGGCACACGATGTTATTTTCGGCATTGTGGGCATACCGGACATCTTTTAAATACGCTACGGGGTTTACGCCTTTTCGATTGGTCTGTGGCATGGAAGTTATTCTTCCTATAGAATGTGAGATACCCTCTCTGAAGCTAGTTGTCGAACTTTTACCCAATACTTCTGCTAAAGAAGAACGTCTATTGTATTTGATGCGATTAGACAAGACTCGACATGATGCCACTCTAGTAATAGAAACCCAGAAGAAACGTGTCAAGGCATAATATGACAAGCATGTCAAGCCTCGCGTTTTATCTGAAGGTGATCGTGTTCTTCTTTATGAACAAGATTGAGATGTCTTAGGAGCTGGGAAATTCGAACCAATGTGGCGAGGTCCTTATATTGTTCGCCGAGTTTTGAAAAAAGGAGCATATGAGCTGGTCGATTATGATGGTATCCCTTTGAGTGAACCCATGAATGGGTTGTACTTGAAGAAGTACTATGCATAAGTCATTTGTGCACAAGTACTTGTATTTTTATGTATCATACTTTATGTGTGTTACTTTAGTTTTCTTTTGACGTTATCTGGTCTCTGCCCTTATGTGATGTTGTGTTTGATTGCCAGATGTTGGAGTCTTCGCTACCCTATATTAGCTTCGCTGATGGTGCTAGCCGTAGTACTCGGAACCTAGCTTCCGCTGCGTGGGCAATCTATGCCCCAACAAATGAACTTATATCTTTACGAGGTGTATGTCTTGGCCGTGCAACCAACAACATCGCAGAGTATAGTGCCATCATTGAGTTATTGGTTGATGTTATCTCACTTAGAATTCATCATTTGGTTGTACGACTTGACTCGCAGCTTATAGTACTACAACTAAGTAATATCTACTCTATTTGAAGTCCTACTCTGTTACGAGTATATTTGCGGATTCGCCTCTTGGAACGATATTTTGATCACATTGAATATCAACATATTCCTCGATGTCTTAATACATTAACAGATGCATTGGATAATTATGTATTAGACAGACATTTGAACCATTTATAAATCAAACACATCAAAATTCACACATCATAAAGTAAATCGGTAGAAACCATCTGTATATATAATGATCAAAAGAGTTTGTTTTTTACAAAATTTGTCCGAAGACCAAAATATCAACATTTGAAGCTCATAGCTTCTACAAAGTGGCGTCACAGATGACATTCACGGTAACACACAACTGCTCTAGCAACTCTACGGAGCAGTCGACCCATAGTTGTTGATACCCCTACAGTGTGATGCTGATCGCGTCGTGGAACCTCTTCCAGAGTCATATCTGGAATGTCTGCTGTCAGGCCCTCTAAATTCTGTTCCACCACCTGATAGTCTTCGACATACTATGGTGCTTCTGCTGCTACCTCTCCTCTTCACTGGATAGGAGAAGTGCCAGGAGGTCTATACAGTCCAACATCTGTGTTATCAACAAACATTTTTTATTAGTCGTCGGATAAACATATAAAACCAAAAACATTTGAATATGATTAAAATTCAAAAACATTTAAAAAGAGAAAATGCGTGTACTTCTTACCTAGGTCACCCCACTGTGCGTCCTCAGGTAGTGATAAATTTGGATCTCCTCTTAAATCCAACCCGGCATAGGCGTAGTCATCGACCATCAACATCTGGTTTTGCAACCAGTCAAAAAAAATATCGTCATATTTGACGATTGGTCCTGCCACGTGCCGGGCCATGAGCCGACACCACCTCAACATCCTTGGATCTCTAGGACCCAAGAAGTCCCACTCAACCTGTAGTCTAAATATGGGGACCCTCTCAAGAAAGAAGGACACTAGCAAAGAACCATACCCAAACTGTTTCAATTCACCTCGCCTGCATTTTGTTAACTGTCTTTTGATACTGCACAACATTGCATCAACCCAGTTAAATACTCCAGGCTCAGTACACTCGATGTCGTACTGGAAGTAGCTCTATAATTCCATATGGGGAGCATAACTTCCAGCCATCCGAGTAATCATAAAGAGAATAGTGTGGAGGGTCAAGTCTTGTACCCCCCAGATGGCAACTTTTCCCTTTTTTCTCTCAGCCTCTGGTACACAGTATTGATTGTAGTATTCATTCATCTTGAGGCCACCTCCTCTACTACCAGTTAGACTAACATAATACCCATGCTTGGACAATCTAGTCAAAAAGTATATGTCTTCAATTTCAATGGATAATGTGTGAGCTCCTACATTGAGAACCTGCTGATCTGGGTCCCACATATGGACCAGGTACTTCAATAGTCTGACTTGGGCCCTCATGCCCGGGATGCGAAAGTATTTTAAGAGCCCACAATCTCTCAATGCAGCTATGGTGGGAGGATTATTCTCAGCATTTGCATTATCCTCCTCATGTTCTAGTTCTCACCACTCGAGCACCATGTTTGTGGATATTTATCTGCATAAAAAACATACAAGGAGGATTAATGATTTTATTCATGATATGAATCTTTTTCATTGGCTAAATATTTATTTTTTTTTTTGAGTTTTGCATTGCTCGCAGGTGCCTTATTATACACAGTGTGAACACCTTGCAGGTGGCTCAAGGCTCACCTGCGAGAACACATCATTTTCGCAGGTCCCGTATGGGCAGCCTGCGAGAATGCCTATGCGAATGGTAGCGTTCAAAAACCAACTTGGAAATGAAAAAATAACCAATGAAATAAAAAATTTAAACTATGAAAATATCAAGAATGAAGAGCTTACCGTAATGCTGCAGACGGCTCGTCAAATGATCTCCTGTAGCTCCCGGAAATCAACGTCGAATTCAAAGGGTAAAAAGGGGGGTTTTGGAACTCAATAGTGAAAATGTGAAATGGTATGGTAAAAATGTGTATTTACTCATTTAATTTACATTTTACTATGTCATTTTTGGGTTTTTATGTTTATCTATTGTTTAAACCTAATTACTAATATCAAGATAAGTGCAATGACTTGCAGGTGTGTTGACGTTGATGATTATATATAAGGGTATGGACATATTTTTCTTCGTAATGGTGTGTTTTTGATTGTTTTTCATGGTTTTTACATAAAACCTCGAGCATCGTTTTTGTCCGTTCTTACACTCGTAAAAATAAGAGAACGTGATTGAGCAAAGTTTTATCACTTTTTCGGGCTCAACAAGGTTATACGAAAAAGGAACCCCCCCTGGAGTCCTCTTTAAGCTCTTTTCAGACTCTCTAAACATGAAAAGATCACCGAGCGACCTTGCTATATTCACGCTCGCTAGAGTATTTGAAATATGCATCTAGTGAGCGATAATTTCTCTCTTTTTCGGTCTCGTCCAGACTATTTTATGAAAAAGGAACTGAGAGAGTTCTCTTTTAAGTGTTTTTCCAAACTCTATAATCTTGAAAAACCTTTGAGTTAAACAAACATTGACAGACCCGTGATGGGACCAAACCACTCCTTCTTAGGGTTCGTTAAACATACTCCGAGGGACTCGTCAGAAGGATGATCTTATATCAACAAGCATATGTGATCCTCTTCAAGCTTGCATAAAAATAAAGAGGTACTTGCCAGAAATGGTGGGGGAAAATTTGGGAAAGGGATATGTTTCATCTTTGTATTGATTGGCAGTAAGTGTCGCTCTTGAACATGACACCCCCTATTCATCATTTGAAGCTGGTTTGGGAAATCCATTTGTCTCTCATTCGATTTTCTACAAGGTCATTCCTGTGTCGTCTTTGAGTCAATGCTGCCAAATCATTGGTCGTGTCATTCATATGTTCAAGATAAGTCCATCAGAAACCTATATTGAGTCGGCCATCTGCAGTTATCCATTCTCTCCGTGTCGGCCTTCCCTGTGTCCAGTCCACTTTGCAACATGCTCTGTTTCACCTTCAAACTCTGTTACTCATTTCGTGTCATTGATGGGGGATACATCAAGGCCCTCCTGTGATGAGTTTTGTTCGGTCGACTTCAGCTCATTATCCGGAATCAAGACTTAGAAATTATTTAGTACCTTGGAACTTGCATGCCTCAATGGCAAGTTTCCTCGCTTTTGACAGTGGGTTGACATCATTGACACCTGATCGAAAGATTCCGTTATATATTCGACATCAACTCATTTATTCACACTCGATGGATTGTACTATGGTAGCTTGGGAGTCATTGACATCAATGGTGATTTCCCTCGCACTTGTTAACGGTTACATCAATGACCGGTAATAAGTGGTTTCTACCATGTTCGACTTAACCAAATCTAATCACGTGGTTAGATTCGTACTTTGGGGGACAAGATTGAAGACCCTGGATAGTATCTTTGTAATCCAGGTTGCGATGGAGTATGTATAATTGGAGACACATAGATCCACTGTGTATGTTTCATGGCTATGTCATCTTGATTTGAAATCTCTCGCATAGATCCACAGTGTATTTAGGTGGCTATGCTATATTTTGATGGCATGGATCCACAGTGTCTGATTGGTGGCCATGACCTTTGTTTATGATGTCATCAGTCTATGATCTGAGTATTCGAATGCTTACCTCAGAATTGGTATATATGATAGTCTACAGATGCTTGGGTGTTTGCAAGTTTCTGATTAGATGTGCCCCTGGTTCTTGACACACACATGCAACTTACAAAGTCTATCGACTGTCACTGGTTCCACTCTCAGACTTTGGGGGGCATTCTGTTACCCATAATTTTGGTTGTCATGATGATGTATTGATTATGGTGCACTCAAGCTCTTCATTAGAACTTTCTCCTGAGAAAAGTTACTTTCTTCTCTTACCAAAAATATCTTTTTTGAGGAACGTTCGCATGCTACCAATACATTTGCCTGCGAGAATGTATGATTCTTGCAGGCTACCTTAATCCAGGGTGCGAGAAGTTCGCACTGTGTCTAACTACTAGGGTGCGAACCCTTTCTAAAGAAGAATTCTCGAAGCTTATAGAAGGGAATCTTCTAGAAGGATGAGTTGGCATTTGAATGGTTATCTAAGTACTAGATTTCCTGATATTTTGGGATCATTCCTATCCAAGTAACTAATGCATTCTCTCTTATATATTGAGGGGATTCTCATGGAAGAGGTTAGCAAGAAAACAAGCAAGAGAGACATTGGAGAATTAATGATTGTATGAAGGATTGAAGCTACAGTAGCTAAGGAACTCCAGCAAGTTTATCAAAGGTGGTTGATCTTCTTCATGCAAGTGAGCAAGTGTGTGTGTTAGAGCTAAGGGTCATCGAAAGGAGGCTTGCAACATCAAGGCTCAGGTTGTAAGTTTTACTTTCTATCAATATAATACAGTAATGTGTCCCTTTCCCATAAAGTTAATCACACTTTATTATATAACTCCTTGATCATATACATAGATTAATTATTGAATAGAATGTGCTTTCTTCACTTCGATTGGTTTGTATTGTCTTGATCTTGATTGTACGAGAGCATTGGAGCGAAGCAGGAACAACAAAGACTCAAGGAAGCGATTATAAGGTATGTTCTTTAATCGTGCCTCTTAGTATATTCAATAGTTAAAATCTAGGGAAAGAGCATCATTCTGTCCTGTTTTGTTCTAGATCCAGGTGGATCTAGGGAGATCGGTTTGTGTCCGCACTTACGGATTTATCCAATAACAGGGTTTCCCAGGATAAATGTCGTGTCTCTTGTGATTGTGTATTTCTTAGTGATCTTGTGTTATGCTATTGTTATCCATTGAAATGCAAAGAACTATAATAATGTCTTAAACATTAACATGGTATCAAAGCCAATCTGAAAAGAGCATCTTTCACAAGAGTGAAAAATGTCACTATCACTATACATGCAAATTAGGTCTTTTTGATGGTGAAGATTTTCAACCCTAAAACCATCTAGAAAAGTGTGCCCTCCCCCAAGGATTACTTTGGAACTCTCAGCGCACCTTTTCAGTGGCTAGATCTCCTGAAAAGTGAAACCCTAGTTTCACAAAGTACCAGAAGTACCAAAAAACCAGTGTACTAGAAGTACCAGAAGTATCAGAGTACCGAAGGTACCAGAAAACTAGAAGCACCAGTCCAAAAAT
Organism: Picea engelmannii; assembly: GCA_009831015.1. Taxonomy (NCBI): domain Eukaryota; kingdom Viridiplantae; phylum Streptophyta; class Pinopsida; order Pinales; family Pinaceae; genus Picea; species Picea engelmannii. Next base: position 104,587 of record ML803990.1, on the reverse strand, counting down.
CCGTAGATCAAGTTTGGAGGAGAAAAAGTTGGATTTTCTCAGATCCAAACACACCATCTTACTTGCCTCAGCTCAGCGCATATACCCCCTGGATCAGAATTTCAAAATTCGAAGTTTGAAAAATTAAGGTTTCCTCATAAAACCCTCAGTTGCAGTTCCAGTTGCAGTCTCAGAACCAGTTGCAGTATCAACTGCAGTTGCAGTATCAGTTGCCGCTGCAGCCGTAGTACCAGTTGCAAATCACCCTTGAAGTTTTTAAGAGCTGGTAATGATTACCGCTACTGCCAGATGATTCCACTACCTGCAAATTCTATTAGAGGTATGTACTCACATATGTTTAAATGGTTAAACTTTAAAGAGTATTTGCAGGAGAAGGGATCTCTTGCCATAGATCCAATACATTAAGAGGAATGATGCAACCCAGGTGTGATTATTCTGATATGAATCCATTTTTTATATTGATCAATGTTGCATGTTGTAGCTATGACCTTCATTCTAACCTTTTCTGAGTCAAGGTATTAGATGGATTAAAAGTTGAGATCATAGAACTTATCCTACAACCCAACCTTCTGTCAAGATAGTGTATTGTCTTAGTACATAAGACAGGTTGAAGAAAACACTCGTCATCTTGAGTGAAGGAGACTCGGAAGAAAAGAAAGCACTCATTCCTGAGGACAAGGCTCCAGGTTTGATTAAATCAAGTTGATAAGATTCAAAGGTACACATGAAAAGTTGATGACTATAGTTGAGATAGAAATATTTGTAAGGTATTATACTTGATAGCATGTGAGCATATAGAAGTAAATGCTTTGCCTGATACAACTAACACCTCTAGGAGAAACCTCGTGTGTTAGTTCCAGGTTGCCATGGAAGAATGTTTGATCACAACACTATGAGAGTGTTGACCTCATTTTCGTATTGTATTCCTTACCTTTAATATTTGCTTCAGACAAATTGCAAGTGATAACTCTAAAGGAGCTACTGTGATTATTGTTCATGCTATTGCTTTATATTATCAAAAGGATATTATTTTTTCTTGCTGTTTTGTTGACCTTGCTCTAGGTCACAGGTAATAACCCTGAGGAAGCTATAGTGAAGGTTGCAGAAGGAAACATGATAAAGGAGAAACCTTAAAAGAAGAAATCATCATTGGAAAAGAAGAAGGTGGCTTGTATAAGCTAAAGGGTCACTCAGAAGCTACCATGACCCATGCCATTGAGAATCCATGTGAACTTTGGCATAGAAGACTAGCTCACATTAACTACAAGGCGCTACCATACATATGCAGAGCGGTCACAGGTTTACCAGAACTCAAGGTTGACCATGAAGGCATATGCAATGGATGTGCACAAGGGAAGAACATCTAGAACCCTTTTCTGAAGAGAGACAACAAAGCAGAAGGAGTCCTTGAACTCATTCATTCATATGTGTGTGGCCCAATGCCATCATCCTCCATTAGTGGCAAGTTCAAGGAATTCAAAGCCTTGATAGAGAATCTTTCTGAAAGAAAGATCAAGATACTCAGGTTAGATAATGGAGGAGAATACACCTCAAAAGAGTTCGTGAGATTTTGCAAAGATGTTGGGATCAAGAGGGAACTCACTACTCCCTATAATCCTCAACAAAACGGTGTGGCTGAAAGAAAGAACATAATGATAATGGAAGCCGTGAAGACCATGATCCACGATCAAGATCTTCCTATGTGCTTATGGGCAGAAGCAACAATGACAGCTGTATATGTGCAAAATAGATTGTCCCATATTGCACTTGGGTTCAATACCCCTGAAGATATGTTCACTGGAAAGAAGCTAGAGGTAAGCCATCTCAAAATATTTTGCTTCCCAGTTTTTATACATATTCTGAAAGAGAAAAGAAACAAGCTGGAATGCTCAGGAAAGAAGGGAATATTTGTGGGATACTGTGAGGTCTCCAAGGCCTTCAGGGTCTATATACCAGGTCATTGCAACATTGAGATCATCAGGGATGTGACCTTTGATGAAGATGCAACACTAAATAAATCGAGAAAATTCCATCTTGAAGAGGTATATGAAGAGGAACCCGTAATCCCCAGAGTTGCAGAATCAGTGAGGGAGTTTCCCAGAGCTGTTGAACCAGTAGGGAAGTCATGACTTACCTTGATGAGGAAATTCTAGAAGATCATGACAAAGCAGAGTTTCAAGAACCTCCTCAAATGAAGATTCTGCATAAACGAAATCCAGCTTGGGATAGAGAGCTTATTCAAGATGGAGAGAAGTATGGTGTTCCCAAAGAAATCACGAGACATGTGAAGAGACCTAAGCCATTCTCTAGTTATATGTATTTGATGTGTGATCTCCTAGAAAAGGAGCCTACCTTCTTTGAAGAAGCCATTCAGAAGAAAGAATGGGTAGATGCCATGACAAAAGAATACCAATCCATAATAAAGAACGATGTATGGGAAATAGTTCCCAGACCAAATAGCAAGGATGTGGTATCGTCCATATGGCTCTTCAAAATAAAACATGCTTTTGATGGAAGTATTGAGAAGTATAAAGAAATATTTGTATCTCGTGGATTTTCTCAAAAAGAAGGCATTGACTATGAAGAGACATTTGCTCATGTATCCATATACACTTTGATCAGAACCATCATAGCCCTTGCAGCTAAGATGAAGTGGAATCTACACTAGATGGACATAAAGACAACTTTCCTAAATGGTGTTATCGAAGAGGAAGTGTATATAGATCAACCTCAAGGATTTGAAGTTGAAGATAGGAAGTCTCATGTCTGCAAGTTGAAGAAAGCCTTGTATGGATTGAAGCAAGATCTTGGAGCTTGGTATGGCCGAATAGACAACTTTCTGACGAGCTTTGGCTTTACCAAGAGTAAAGTAGATTCTAACCTCTACTTCAAGGTTATGAAAGATGAGCCAGTGTTATTACTACTATATGTGGATGACTTATTCTTAATCAGAGAATAAAATCTCATCACTGAATGTAAGAAGAGACTTTCCTTAGAATTTGAAATGAAAGACCTTAGCCTAATGCATTATTTCTTAGGTCTTGAGGTATGGCAGAGTCTAGAGAGGATATTCCTTAACCAAGGGAAGTATGTAGTCAAAATCCTGAAGAGATTCGACATGTTAGAATGCAAGTCTATGAATACACCCATGTAAGTGAAGCTGAAGCTGCTGGTCAACGCTTCGTCAGAATTGATTGATGCCATGTTGTATAGACAGATTATTGGATCGCTGATGTACCTGATGAACACCAGACCAGCCATTTCTTTTGCCATGAACACCTTGAGTCAATTTCTGGTAGAACCCAGACATGTTCACCTAGTGGTTGAAAAACATGTGATGAGGTACCTTAAGGGTACAATAGATTGTGGTCTCAGCTATGATGGAGATCATGATTTCACATTGAGTGGATATACTGATGCAGATTGGGCAGGGAGTGTTTCTAACAGGAAAATCACTTCAGGATGTTGTTTCAGTTTGGGATCAGCCATGATCTCATGGCTGAGTAGAAAGTAATCCAACACTGCTCTCAACATAGTGGAAGCAGAATACATTGCTGCATGTTCTGCCAGTTGCGAAGCTATATGGCTTTGAAAGTTGTTGATCGGTCTATTTGACCTAGAGATGGAAGAAACCACGATCCTATGTGACAACTAGAGATGCATAAAGATGACAAAGAATCCTATATTCCATGACATGTCGAAGCACATAGAGATCTGATATCATTACATCCGTGACATGGTGCAGAGATGAACCATAAAGCTCCAATACGTTAGCAAAAATGAACAGGTTGCTGATATGTTGAACAAGCCTCTATCTCGTGTAAAGTTTGAGCACTTTCGAGATAAGCTTGGTATAGTCTGAAAGGACCTTCCTTGAAAGGGGGAGTAGTTGCTGTGATGAGACATCTCTTGCTTCTAGCCTCATTGATGTGATGTAAACAAAGATGATGTGATGAGACTAGAACTGTGCTTCCGGATTGATAACTGCGACGTAAATCCAGTCTAGTATCATTCTTCCATCTTGATTTCTGTGATGTAAATAAGGACGAATATCCCGCTTCTAGCTTGATTGTTTTGATGTAAAGCAGGATGAGTATCTTACTTCCATCTTGATAGTTGTGACGTAAAGAAAGATGATGATATGAGACTAGCACTGTGCTTCCAGATTGATAGCTGTGATGTAAATCCAGTTTAGTATCTTGCTTCCAACCTGATGGTTGTGATGTAAAGCAAGAATATGTGATGTGACTAGTACTGAGCTTCCATCTTGATAGTTGTGACGTAAATCCATCCCAGTATCTTGCTTCCAACCTGATGGTTGTGACATAAAGAAAGAAGATGAGATGAGACTAGTACTATGCTTCCGGCTTGAGAGCTATGACATAAATCCAATCTAGTATCTTGCTTCCAACATGATGGTTGAGACGTAAAGAAAGACGTTGAGATGAGACTAGTATTGTTCTTCCAGCTTGAGAAGCTGTGACGTAAAGCCAGTCTAGTATCTTGCTTCCAGCTTGATTGTTGTGATGTAAAGCAAGATGAGTACTGAGCTTCCAACTTAACAGCTGTGATGTAAAGCCAGTCCTGTATTATGATGAGCCATCCTTGTGCTGTGATGATGATGATGTATTGGTTTTATACTAATACATATTGATGCAAATGATGATTGCATTCCTTTGAGAATGACGGTACTGCCGATGAAGAAAACTTACAATGATTTATAGATACGCCAGTTAGTGTTCCAAGATAATATTGATGATGTTTTCCTCTCACCCACTTGATGTTGTTGATGATTTTGTCCTCTCTCTTGCATGATGTTGTTGAAGAATACCCTTCTTGTTAAGGGGGAGTGTTAAAATAATGTAACTGCAAAGTGTATTCTTATTATTATTTGATATATTATTCATTGGATCGATCCCTATTGTGGATTGATCATGTCGGCTATTGTATAAGGACCAAATCCCCTTTTGTGGATTGGTCATAATGTAATTGTAAAAGGAAAAATAAGAAGTTGGCCCCAGAATATATCAAGAGGACCCGAAATATAATAAAGGTGGTTATAACCACCCAATTTGAGAAGTTGATCCTGCCAGTGAAGAGACACTTCACACATGCCATATTTGTATAAATAGGGAGGCTAGCGCCTCACTTAGACAGACACCTCACTTGCTCATTGAAAGACAAGTTTCGGAACTGCAGTTGAAGAAGAAGGAGAGAGAGTGGCGCATCTTTTGGGAGAGGATATTCTGCATTAGTTTAAGTTATCTCTTGGCATTGTATTGGCTATCTATAATAAAGAAGTTTTGTTGGGTTTTCTTCCCCTAGAGGGGTTCCTGGGATAAATGTTGTGTCTCTTGTGATTGTGTATTTCTCAGTGATCTTGTGTTATGCTATTGTTATCTATTGAAATGCAAAGAACTATAATAATGGCTTAAACATTAACACTTGTTCCCCCTCTAATTCAAATATCCAATTTCACTGACCTTCCACGGGATGGCCAAGCACTATGTATACTCTGCCTCTTCATTCTCCATTCAGAACTGTTTTGATGGTAACATCATCTATTGCATGGATATGAACATAGCCACATTTGAAAGTGATTACATATCCAACATCCTCCAGAGTTGATACTGAGAGGAGATTAACTCTCATCCCTGGTACAAACAATACCGCTTCTAATTCTAGGATCTCTCTGAAGTCCAACAAAAACCAGACATTGTTGACTCCTCTAATCTAGTGAGTCCCATTCATGACATGGTTAGGACCAATATCATATATGAACAAAAATGAGTCCAGTATTACTGTCATATGATTGGTGGCCCCACTATACACTAACCAAGTCCTTTCAAGCTCAAAGTTATTGATGTTGCTACTCGAAACAATGGATATAAGAGAAAAATATTTCTCAAATTTCTCATTAAAGTCATTTACCTCTACAGAGGCTGCTACTTGTTTCTCCTTATCCTTTTCCTTTTTCCCCTTCCTATTGGGACACTATGTTTCATAGTAGCCATATTCATTGCATGCAAAGCAACAAACTTTGATGATGTCAATCCTAAAGCCCTTCTTACTTTTTCCCTTTCCATTTGACAAAAGAGAAACGTTCTCCTTGTCATCTTTCTCTCCTCCCTTCTCTCCATTCATCTGGATCTCCTCCTGAGTGAAATCATCCCAAAGTCTGCTCCAATTTAGAAGTTTTTCACGTCCCACAATGCATTTCACAAAGACTTCCCAATCCTTGTTAAATCCTTTCAAGGCTATCCTCACAAGCTATGAATCTGAGATGACTTCCCCCATAGCTTCCAATTCATCCTTAACTTGTGCCAACTGGGTAAGATATGGAACCACACTCTCACCCTTGGTCATCTTGATTGAATGTAGTTTATCTTTGAGTTCCATCTTACGGTTTTCATTCTTATCCTCGTATAGATTTTTCAATGCCTCCCACATTTCATTGGCTTTCTTCTTTTCAAATAGGTGTGGAATGAGTGGATCCTTTACTCTGTCCAAAATAAGTCTCTAGGATTTGGCCTCTTTGACTTCATGTATATCCAAGGAAATAGGGTCATTGGAGGAAGGAGTTACCACAATACTGACAAGAGCCCACAATTTTTTCTCTTTAAAAATAGTTGTCATTCTAACCTTCCATTGCAAATAGTTAGAAATGTCTTCTAATTGGTCCTCAAATCTGATGGAAGCAACCATATTCAAAAAAATATTCTATAAATTGTTCCCCCTTTTCTTTTTCCGAACTCTAGAATCAAATTCTATACAATGCACTTCTTATAGAGCCCTTGCCTGATACCACGAAGATTTTTAATGACAAAAATCAGAAATATCTCATTCATACATTTTGTTAAACAATTGACTAATCTGAGATCTTAGTCTTTAATAAATGCCTTGAAAACAGAAAGAAACTGAAAGCTAAAATACTTAAGTCAAGAAAATCACTTATCCATACTCTGAGAGTGCAACAAATAAACATGTAATTTTGGTCTAATGACCAAGGAAAAAACCCGAGAATGGGGAAAACCCTAGAGAGAGATTATTTCTATTATTCAAGAGAAAATTTGAAACTTCCTTTACAACTCAGAATTTAATGATTCCAACTCAACAAAATCAAAAATGCAAATCAACTTATCTCTACCATGAAACAAGCTCCAAAACTACCCGCATATGCCACAAACTACATCCCAATTTATGCTTGGGAAATCGTGTCACTATACATATGTCAAACAACAACAATATACATAGTAATATTCCTCGAGAATCGTTCCAACAGGTACAATATGACTTGTACAAACTTTTTCCTTTAAAATTGTGCCTCCCTCTTGTACAAACTGTCCTCTCTCTCTACGGATTGTTCTCTCTTGTGTTGTATGGATTGTATGATGTCATTTTCTTGGGAATCATGCACTCTGATTTACTTTGGAAATTTTTCTCTAAACTCTCTCTAGAAATCTGATCTCTCTCTCTCTCCTTTTCTTCTCTATGTGTTTTTCTTATTTCCCAAACATGTATATGTACTCTCTCGTTTCCCAAGAAACCGTAACTTACATAACCAATTCAATCTAATGGATATCATAAGTCTAATCTGATGGATCACATTTAATGGTCCTCATTAATTACAAAATAACTAATAAATGCATATTAAATTATTTTGGGACCCAGAACTTAAGTACATTCACTTTATAAAAGAACTTTATTTAAAAAGTCACTTTACAATTAAAACATGACTTTATGTCCCCCCATGAAAAAACAAAAAAACATGAATGAGGACATGCCTTGTTAAATTTCAATAGCTTTGACACATCATGACACATAAATGACACAAGTGTTGAACGATAGATAGATTGAAGTGAGACACAAATGACCCACTAATAATGTAATAACAATGAAAACACAATTCAAAACAAAATAACAAAAAAAAATAGACTTTAGAGCATCATAGATACAATACTAATATGACAACCATAACGTGCTAGCAAAAAACTCAAGTAGGGGTTTGATGGCTATGCGATGGCTATAGCGACACAAATCAATGATGTTGTATCCTTATATTGTAGTAGTGATAGCATTTTGTTTCAAATAATAACAATAACGATAACTCTAATTTTATTATAAACAAAAAGTAAGGGTTTGGAACCTAATCTAGGAAACGATAGAGTTGTCCATAGAGATGCTATGAATGGTACATTACATCGGTCTCAAGAAAAGTTGTCTATATATTCAGAGAGAAATAGAGTAGTGAGGAATCTAACTCAACATGTTGTCTACTCTAAGCCTTAAGAGAAACATAGTATAATGGAGTTGGAGCACTTCATCTTTGCTAGCATAAAACTTAACCAAGCTTAATTAAAAAAAAGCATAATGAAGTTGGAGGGCTTCATATTTGCTAGCATGAAACTCAATCAACCTTAATTGAAGAAGATTATAATGAAGTTGGAGCACGTTTGCTAAATCAATCTTCTAGTTAAGTTATGGATACTTAATTGAAAAAAAGCATAATGAAGTTGGAGGGCTTCATATTTTCTAGCATAAAACTCAATCAATCTTGATTGAAGCAGATTATAATGAAGTTGGAGCAAGTTTGCTAAATCAATCTTCTTGTTAAGTTATGGATACCCATATTCACTCTGCATTATTGAGCACTTTACACTGTTACTCAATAGTACAAGAAACCATATATAACATCTCTTCCTGGTTTAGAAAAGAGAAAATAAAAAGCTAACCTTTCAACCTAAGATGAAATGAATAAAAAAAACAAATAACCATAACCTACACCAAAATGAATATCCAATTATGAATACTCTTGTGGACAACCTTTCACTCTCTCAATCCAAGTGGTTTAAAAAAATGACCAAATCAACCTGAACTAGAACTTATGTGTGAAACCCTAGGAGTTGAATGAGTGAACTAGAACTTATGTGTGAAACCCTAGGAGTTGAATGAGAGGTCTGGATTGACTTAAACCCATGAAGTATGGCATGTGGGGAAAACCCTTGCATTAAAAATTGAAAATGTAAACCCTAATGATTGCTAATACCATGAGTGTGCTTCTACTTGAGGGAGAGATGTCTCCTTGCTATTCCATATTGGCCCCATAAACATTGAATTGTTAAGAGAAAATAAATAAAGGAAGGAAAGGATACCTATAAATGGGAGACGAACTCAGGATATTACACCTTCATCGTTTATAATGATCATTCTTCTATAGGAAGAAGAGCAACATTCAAGAAGGAAAAACATAAAACCTAGCAAACCCTACTACACTAAGAATTAAAAATAAATTATTCAGATAAAAATAGAACAGTGATGATTCTGAATTCAACATGTTGTCTACCCTAAGCCTTAATAGAAACAAACTATAATGAAGTTGAAGCACTCTGTCTTTGCTATAATAAAACTCTTGTTTCATGGTAGTCTTGCTCATAAAGTTATCTTTACGAATCGACCTTCTAGTTAGGGTAGGGACTGATAAATTGTGAAGCAAGAAATGCAGAGAGAAAGAATAGAACAAAAAATAGTATATTAGAATATATGAAGAACTGAAGAGATTACAATGAAATGGGAAATAGCTGAGCTAAATAGGCTCAAGCAAATCAAGAATAGAAAGTACAGCTGGCCAGGACAGTTGGCAGTGTACAGTGAGACCATTGAGGTTACATTATATTTAACACTCCCTCTTAAACTCAACAGTTACAAACATCAGCACTGATTATGCCTAATTGCTGTCTCTGAAAATAAAAAACTCACTTTCCTAGTGGCTTTGTAAAGATATCAGCAAGCTGATCTCGAGAACCACAGAATTGTAGTGCAATATCACCATTATTGACTAGCTCATGTATGAAATGAAAACAAGTGTCAATGTGTTTGCTTTTCTTATGAAACACATGATTTTTGGATAAAGCAATTGTTGAAGTATTATCACAAAAAATAGGAGTTGGATCCTTTTCTGTATGTGACATATCTTTCAATATTCTTCTCATCCACACAGCTTGACAAAAAGCTGAGGTAGCAACGACATACTCTGCCTCTGCAGAAGATATTGAAACAATTGGTTGCTTCTTTGATGCCCATGAGATTAGGTTTGAGACCATTTGAAAAACATGTCCAGATGTGCTTTTCCTTTCATCTAGGCTGCCTACAAAATCAATGTCTGTGTAACCAGAAAGTTGATTACTATTATATTTAGTGTACCATAAGCTGAAATTGAGAGTTCCTGCAACATATCTCAAAATTCGTTTCGCCATTTTCCAATGAGAATATTTTGGGGATTCCATGAATCTGGAAACAAGGCTGGTTGCATACATAATGTCAAGCCTAGTTGCTGTAAGATACAACAAACTGCCTACTAAACTTTTGTATAGAGTAGAGTCCAATGTAGGACCTTCATCATTCTTGCTCAATTTTGTGCCTAGTGGTATGGGGGTTTCTACTGGATTGCATCCTTCCATACAAAATCTTTTGAGGATGTCTGTGGCATACTTTTGCTGACAGACAAAAATGCCTTTGGTTGATTGATCAACCTCAATCCCTAAAAAATATTTCATTATGCTAAGATCTGTCATCTCAAACTCAGATTGCATGGCATGTTTAAAATTGGTTAAGTCAAGATTTCCTGTATAGATCATGTCATCAACATATAAACATACAATCAAAATTTTACCGTGCTGATCTGTTTTGGTGTAAAGAGTTGGCTCATTTTGGCTTCTGCTGAAACCACTTTTGATCCGATAAGTGTCAATTCTGTTGTACCAAGCTCTTGGAGCTTGCTTTAAGCCATACAAGGATTTCTTCAACCGATAGACTTTGGATGGGTGCTCTTGGACTTCAAATCCAAGTGGCTGATCGACATAAACTTCTTCTTCTAAGAAACCATTCAGAAATGCTGACTTGACATCCATCTGGTATACTTGCCATTTTTTTTGGGATGCTATGGCCAATAGAGTCCTTACAGTGTCTAATCTTGCTACTGGAGCAAAAGTTTCACCATAATCAATACCTGGTTGTTGTGATAATCCTTTGGCAACAAGTCTTGCCTTGTGTTTTTCAATCTACCCTTTTTCATTGAGTTTAGTCTTGTAAACCCACTTGACACCAATACTCTTCTTGTGAGTTGGCAAATCAACAAGATCCCATGTCTTGTTCTTCTCAATGGAGTCAATTTCTTGGTTCATGGCTTGAACCCAATGTGGCTCCTTAGCTGCTTCCTTAAAGGATGTAGGTTGACATGACATTAAAGCAAAAAGATTGTGCTATTCAAAGTCATCCAATTGCTGATGGATTTCTCTCAAACTTCGAGTTCTCTGATTTTGTGGTTCAAAGAATGATTCTCTGCTGGAAGTTGAGTTATCCTGAGAATTTTCAGGTTGTCTTTGTACTTGCAATCTTGGAAGAGTAGTTTGAGGTACTTTCTTTTCTGAATTTTCCACGTTTTCAGAACTTGCCAGCAATGGATTTTGACTGTCCATCTGCTGATTTTCTGAATCATTCCAGAATTGATTTTCCAGAAATTTTACATCTCTGTTGAGAATTAGTTTCTTGGTGATTGGATTGTAAATCCTGTAAGCTTTAGATGTTTCACTATATCCAGTGAAAATACATTTCTCACTTTTTTCATCAAGTTTCTTCCTTAATTCGGAAGGTATGTGAGCATATGCTATGCATCCAAATGTCCTTAGATGCGCTACATTGAGCTTTGTCCCGCTCCATGCTTCTTTGGGAACTTTCATCTTTAGAATTGTGGTTGGTGATCTATTCAAGAGATAAACTGAGCATGCTACTGCTTCAGCCCAAAAAGTATTTGACAGACTTTTCTCTTTGAGAAGTGTTCTTGCCATATTCATCATTGTCTGATTTTTCCTTTCAGCCACTCCATTCTGTTGTGGAGTATATTTGGCTGTTGTTTGCATGATAATGCCATGTGATTTGCAGAAATTTACAAATTCTCTAGAGTTGTATTCTCCTCCTCCATCAGACCTGAGTGCTTTGATCTATTTTCCACTCTGTTTTTCAACTTCTGCCTTGAATTCTTTGAATTTTGCAAAAGTTTCAGACTTGTGTCTGAGAAAATAGATCCATATTTTTCTGCTGAAATCATCAATAAACGTTAGAAAGTAAAGGATACCACCTATTGACTCTGTTTGCATTAGTCCACATAGGTCAGTGTGAACAAGTTCAAGATGTTGTTTGTCTTGATTGCAAGACTGTGGAAAACTAGTTCTCTTATGTTTTCCAAGTATGCAAGACTCACATGGGGGAATTTGCTCTTTAAAGATAGGAAGACCTTTGACCATGGAGTTCTTCTGTAGAAGACTTAGACTCTAAAATGGTAGATGTCCAAATATTGTATGCCAAACCATAGTTTCATTCAGGGTAGATGCACTCTGTGCATATGGTTGAATCAGATTTGCAGTTTTGAGGGTAAGGGGAAACATCCTATTGGGAGTCATATGGATTTCAGAAATCAATTTTCTGCTGGGGTATTTGTCATATATTTTGCAAGATGATCCCTCAAAAAGTACCTTATAGCCATGTTCAATGAGTTGTCCTACACTTAGAAAATTATGTTTCAGATCTGGAACATGATAGACATTGTATAAGTCTTTCTTTACATTCTGTTTAGTAAGAATAGGAACAGATCCTTTTCCATGAACTTTGACTAAGTAATAATTTCCAAGTGTAATGTCAGATGAGATTGAAGAATCAATGCATGAAAGTAATTCTTTGTTACCTGTCATGTGATTGCTACATCCACTGTCCAGCAACCAAAGATCTTTAGGTTGTTGTTCAATCTTGTGGCACGAAAGAAACATACATCTTGAGTTTTCTCTTGTGTGATTTGACACATGTGCTCTGCCTGAGAGTTGATCTTCTTGCTTCCTCTTGCAATCAGATTCATAGTGCCCATACTTTTTGCAGTAATAGCATTGTATTCTTGATTTGTCATTTGATCTTCTCCCTCTGCCTCTTTGAGGCTGGAAATTCTGATGTTGATTTTGTTGCTGATGTCTTTGTACTTGGAAATTTTGATTCGGATATTGTTGTCTGTTACCTCCAATGGAGTGAGGGTTACTTTGATTTCTTCCTCTTCCTTGGTGACCTCTGCTTCTCCCTCTGCCTCTCCCTCTACTGAAGGAGAATTGAGTTTTGAAAGAATTGGAGATTGACTCATCTGTGAGATGCAGTCTAGTCTCATGTGTCACCAGAGAACCAATTAATTCATCTGTTGAAAAACTTGACAGATCCTTGGATTCAAGGATTGTTGTTACAACCGTTTCGAATTTCTTGGGTAAACTTCAGAGAATTTTCTCAACAATGCGTTGATCAATGATGGTTTCACCAGTCAATCTGATATGGTTCACGATGCCCATGACTCTGGTCATGAACTAATCCACATTTTTAGACTCTATCATCCTTAGAGTCTCGAATTACGTTCTCAAGGTCTGCAGTTTAACTATTTTGACCCTGTCATTTCCTTGATAGGAATATTTAAGAATATCCCAGGCCTGTTTGGAAGTACCAACGCCTATGATTTTTGAGAAAATCGAATCATCCACAGAATTTTGAATCCAGAATTTCGCTTTATTTTCTTTGTTCCTCAGTGTTGCCTGAGCAATTCTCTGCGAACTTGTCATGGCAAAAAGGGCGGCTGGATCTGGTTCCACATATCCAAGATCCACTGGATCCCAACACTCTTGTGCTTGCAAGAAGGATCTCATCCGAAGAGACCAAAACTCATAATTCTTTCCCAGAAGAATCAGACTGTAACACCTTGTTTCCTCCAGTTTGTAAATATAACTGGACTGGCCAAGAAATATGGCAAACTCATAAATGTGAATGATATTTTGAACTTATTGCAGGACTGTTGAGAGGGGATGTGCATAAAAGAGACCACGATGGCGGTGGAAGGCACCTGAAAAGGTGGCGTTAACTTACACCGAGAATTAAATACCGTATTTGGACTCCACTGGCCTGGAGAACCAAAAGCGGCTCGCTGGCCCTGAATTTAATACCTTGCAGGCTGGTAGGTTGATGGATTAATGAGGGATGGGAAGGTGAACCACCTATCCATAGAGCCGTCAGGCCTGATCAGCGCGAGGGTAATCTCTCCACACACAACCTCGCGAGAGGATAAGGCGTATGGCATAAGCGATTGGAAAAGGGGGGGGGCAGACGTGAGGGGAGCTTTGGAATTATGCAGAGTGGGTGATAGCAGAGAGGGGGGTATTGCAACCTTCGCTCCTGGTCACTGGCAGACAGAGAGACGCATTCTCAGAGCATCGTGGTCTCAGCTCGGGGGTGGCTAGTGGTAAATCCGCTGGGAGTCGCTACGCCTATGGTTGGGTGGAAACGAGCACCCCTCTCAGCAGTTGCACACACTTTCGATGTTATTTATGATAAGTGTTTTACATATTGTGTCTTGAAATTCATATACTGATATATGTGCTCGTAGAACTGTGAAATTATGAATGATTACAGTATAAGAATGCCTGTGCGGTGTTTTGATAAGAATATATATATATATATGCTTATGACAGAGGAAACCATGCATGACTTACGTTGATAAATGAATCTAAGTATGCCTAAGTTGAACTAAGTTAGGCTTCCATCCCATCCTCGGAAAGTTGTTTACCTTGTCTATTTCTAGGAAGGCCCCAGAATAGGACTCTTCACAAAGATTCCCCTCTTGGAAAGGTTTTCCAAGAACCGGGAAGAAGGGACTTAAATGGGCAAGCCCTAATAACCTCGTGCGAGGAGGAATGACCCTCTTAAGGTTCCAAAATAGTAGTGTAGGGACAAGTAACAAATCGATGAATGAGGTCTCGTCGGATGACCCATAGCCATTCACGACCGTTAGATTGACAAAAGTAACCAGGGCGTTACATACCTTGTCCCATTTTCCCTCTATCTTCGTGAACAACAAGGAAATCGGGATCGTAGATCCCAAGACCCAGGAGAACATTTGAACCATCGATCTTTCCACATCCACGAAGTAGTGGAGGAATACATAAGGAGGGATAATCTGAGCCGTTGGATCTCATTCAAAAATCATGTCAGTCGTTGGATCAGGTTAATATACTCGGAGTCTAGTCTCTGGAGTGTGCGCGGGAGGAATGGATCTAGACCATTAGATCTTGGCCCATTTACCCATCAAGCGTCAGATCAGATAGGAGGTGCACGGGGTTTAAACCTTCTTACACCAGGCAGACGTCCCGACCTTCATCGGGATATCAATATTCGGGAAATCGGAGTTCCTGAGGTCAAAGGAATTGGGACATTACAAGTCTCGAAATCCCAGAGAGATCAGAACCGTCCATCTTGAGGCGGACGCGTGGAAACAATCGACGCCATCAGGGAAAGGCCCAACATGAAGTTGTTGATCGGTGTTTGGGTCATCGGGATATCGGGGATCCTGGTGACAAAGTGGTTAGGCATTTTGGGATCACGAACTATGAAACTCCGATAAGTGGGAGCCAGCTGTCAGTCAGTCAGGATTCGGAGGATTGGGAATCACGGGGATGAGAAGTCCATACATTGTGAAACACCGAAGTCCGAAATCCCAACGAGAGGGAAGGTTGAGGTCACGGAGACATTGGTCACGTGGACTAAAGACCTATCCTAGGAGGCTAGGGTGGCAGAGGAACGTGTTGAGAATCGGGGATCGGTGAACTGAGTTGTTGGTACATCACAAGTGTCAAAACCCCGATAGGAGGAATCCCGATAGAAGTATATGGTTGTGGCCATACGAGAGGTGGTCGCATGGACCAGGGCTTAACTTGGACCGTCCATCCATTTAGGACGCGTGTTGGAGATCCGAAGAAAGTCAGGGATCGGCATATCGGGGATTCTGTGGACATGAAATCTCTGCATTTTGAAATCATGAAGTCCGAAACCCCGATGAGTGGGGGGCAACTGTCAGCCCATCAGAGAAGGAGGATAGTGCCACCGTGAGGGGCCAGCTGTCAACAAACTGGAGAGTCAGGATTCGAGGAATCGGGAATCCCGTGGACATATGCACTTTGGCATTAAAAACCCTGAAACTCCGATGAGAGGTAGGGTGGCGGTCATATAGAGGGAGATTGTATGGACCCCAAAAGACTAGCCCAGGGGACTAGCGAACGTTGGAGCGCATCGGGAATCGGAGGATCACGGATCCAAGGTGCATATGCACTTTGATATTAGAAAGCCCGAAACCCCGATGAAAGGAAAGCTATAAGGCTGCGGTCTTGAGTGCACATTCGTGTGGACTAGGAGCCTAGCCAGGGAGGGGCTAAGGCCAAAAAGGAGTTCATCGGTGATCGGGAATTGTAGAGTACAAGAACCCTTGACAACGAGAAAGACGAAACCCCGATAACCTGAAATTAAGATCAGGGAAGACTACGGTCAAGGTGCAGAAGGCCATGTAGGAGAGAGAAAGAGCCAGCTTACACTGGGTCTCCATGGTTATTTAGGGGTTCGAGTCCGACAGAGGACCAAAAAAATTAAATATTAGGTAGAGGGTATGTTACAAAGTGGTATCAGAGCATGGTTACAACACTCGAGCTGATTGGGCTCATGCACGAGTCGCGCATAAACCTCTTTTGAAACACTCCTATGAGGAGTAATCCCGTGACTTAACTCTCTTGTCCAGGATTAAAACTTGAAAAAAAAAACGAGAACCCAACTGTGTATGCATGTGAGAGAGTTATAAATTATGATTAAATTATAAAATGCATTTAACTCTTGACTAATATCCAGCGTTTGTCTTTTCACTCAAGCGAACGATCAACCGTGGGAACATACAGACGCAGAGTATGGTGACTCACCAAGAGGTGGGAGAAGGTTCCCACAACAGAGATGAAGATTCTGACGAGAGAAGAGAAATAGGAACCCCTCCATACCTAGCCGAGACTGTGAGGAGTCTCATGGTTGAGTTGCAAAGCTGCAAGGCCGACAATGAAAGAATGATGAAAGAACAAGAAAAGCAAACTGAAATTAATGCAGTTTTACTGCAGAGCTTATCCGACCTACAACGAAAAATGCAACATGAACCTGAGATGCAGAATCATGGTCATATCAGTGGCCATACTGAGAGAAGCACATCGAGGAAGGTCCACCCCATAGGTAAAGGACCAGTACCAGGCGATTCCACTGAGAAGGAAGCTAGTGATTCAGAAGGCTCTTCCAGCAGCAGGACCGGTTCCTATTCTCGCAGAAAACAGAAGAAGCAAAAGATTTCCAAGAGTCATAAATTTGAAGAATTCAGGAAGGCCAAACCTCCCTCCTTCTATGGTGAGATAAAGAAGGGAGAGGAAGCCAAGGCCTGGCTACTCAAACTGAAGAAATATTTTAGATTCCATGACTTTTCAGAGAATTTGAAGGCCCGAGTGGCCACTTTCAATCTGAACGGAAAAGCTTCCATTTGGTGGGAAGACCTTAAGAATATGAAAGGGGTCCGCGAGGAGGACCTGTCTTGGAAACGGTTTGAGAAGTACTTCCGGAAGAAGTATTTGTCGGAGAGGTATTTCGACGAGAAGGCTAAAGAGTTTTATGAACTCAAATTGGGACAACTTACCATGGAGGAGTATGTCAACAAATTCCTCGACTTACTGAGATATGTACCCTACATCAAAGCAGAGAAGGCGAAGGCACAACGCTTCATCAGTGGGCTACCCAAGGAATACCGAAACCGAATTGAATTTGACAAGCCAAAGACCTTAGAAGACACTATAAGAAAGGAAACATATTGTCATGAACAATATGGACATCGGGCAAAGTCTCATGGAGATTGGAAACAGAAGAGTGGTTTGAGATTTCAGAAAAAGGGGATCAAATCCTCGGGATTTAAAAACTACAAGAAGAACCACAGAATGAACTTTCCAACCCAAAGTTTACTCCAGCAGAACTTTCCCTCGGTGGACGGAAATAAAACTTCTAGACCTATACCAATAAAGACTAATAACCCAAAGAAAGAACCTCTGAAATGCTGGGGTTGTGGAGAAGAGCATCTCCTGAGAGACTGTCCACACCAACAACAGAACAGTCGGAAAATTTATAACATACAGGAAGCTACCACAATCAATGATGTGGAAAGGAGTGTGCCGCAGATTTATGCAGCCTTGGATAATAACCAAGCTGACCACCAGGCTTCAGTGGTGGAAATAGAAGGTATGATTTCCAACCATCTAGTGTTTGTTTTGATTGACTCTGGTTCAAATTTAAGTTATATAGCCCCTAGAGTTGTTGATAAGTGTAAAATGCAGCCATAAAAGAAAACTAAACCATGGTTGGTACAGTTATCCACTGGCACCAAAAGAAAGGTAGTAGAGGTCATACCAACCTACCAATTAATGTTGGGTGAATTCCCCACCCAAGCAACCCTTAATATATTACCCCTGGGGTCATACGACCTGTTGATTGGTATGGACTGGCTGGCCACCCATAAAGCCAAATTAGACTGTTACCATAAAACCTTAGAATGTGTGAGCAAAGAAGGAAAAAGGATAAACCTTCAAGGGATCCGAAAATCGGTCTCGATGAGGCAAATATCAGCCCTGCAAATGAGAAAGTATTGCTGAAAGGGATGTCCCCTATATGCAATATAGGTGCTAAAAACAATCGAAGGCGCCAAACCCAGCCCTGATGATCACCCTATCCTGAGAGAATACAGAGATGTGTTTTCGGAAGAGGTACTGGGTCTACCTCCAAGAAGAGATTTTGACTTCTCGATAGAACTCGCACCAGGAGCGGTGTCGGTGTCCAGGACACCTTACTGAATGAGCACACCTGAGTTAGTAGAACTCAAGTTACAATTGAAAGAAATGATGGATAAGGGTTATATTCGACCCAGCATGTCCCCATGGGGAGCACCAATCCTGTTTGTGAAAAAGAAGGATGGCACCCTTAGACTATGTATAGACTATAGACAACTTAATAAAGTAACCATAAAGAACAAGTACCCGTTGCCCAGGATCGACGATCTATTCGATCAGTTGGGAGGT
The DNA here is from genome assembly GCA_009831015.1 of Picea engelmannii. NCBI lineage: Eukaryota > Viridiplantae > Streptophyta > Pinopsida > Pinales > Pinaceae > Picea > Picea engelmannii. Next base: position 85,601 of record ML803990.1, on the reverse strand, counting down.
GCGTCTGTTTTCTCAAAGATTGACTTGAGGTCGGGATACCATCAAGTCCGAATTAAGGGTGAAGACATCCATAAAACCGCTTTTTGAACACGGTATGGTCACTATGAGTTTGTGGTAGTGCCATTTGGGTTAACCAATGCCCCTGCCACTTTCATGTGCTTAATGAACAATGTACTCAGTAAATTTCTAGATAAATTTGTACTAGTTTTTATTGATGACATTTTAATCTACTCTAAGAATAGAGAAGAACATGAAGAACATCTTAGACTTGTGCTGCAAGTGCTAAGAGAGCATCAACTCTATGCCAAATTCAATAAATGTGACTTCTTTCATAAGCAAATACATTACTTGGGACATGTTCTGTCCGAGGAAGGGGTAGAAGTAGATCCTGACAAGATCAGGTCTATCATGGAATGGCCTACCCCAAAGGATGTCTCGAACATCAGATCCTTTATGGGATTGGCGGGATACTATAGGAGATTTATAAAATATTTCTCCAAGATTGGTTGTCCAATCACTGCCCTCCAGAAGAAGGGAACGAAATTCCTATGGACACAACAATGTGAAGAAAGATTTCAAATCTTCAAACACCTACTAACCCATGCACCCGTTTTGAAAATCGTCGACCCAGAAGCTGACTTCCTTGTGTGCACGGATGTCTGTAAGGAAGGGCTCGGAGGAGTCCTTATGTAGGAAGGAAAGGTGATCTGCTATGAATCCTGAAAACTGAATGAACACGAGGTCAATTATGTGACTCATGATCTAGAACTGGCTACCATAGTGCATGCCTTGAAAATGTGGAGGCATTACCTCCTGGGAAGGAAATTTGTACTTATGACAGATCACTGTGGATTGCGGTATTTGTTTGATCAACCAAAGATCAATGCTAGACAAGCTAGATGGATGGCCCTCCTTAGTGAGTTTGACATTGAAATCAAACACATCAAAGGGAAAGAAAATAGGGTGGCCGATGCCCTTAACAGGAGCATGAGAATGATTCACCTGGCAGCGGTGAGTACCTGCGAGACAGATGTCAAGGACAGAGTCATAAATGCACAAGAACAGATCCCTTCGTCCAAACGGTGACCCTGTACCTACAGCAAGAACCCACTGAAGTAAAGTATGAAGGCTACCAGATGACCGAAGGAGGTCTACTCACATACAGAGATAGAATGTACATTCCAAATCGTGATGACTTGAAGAGGTTCATCATGGATGAACTACATAAAAGACCTTACACTGGTCACCCAGGATACCAGAAAATGATCACTGCCACCCGAAAACAGTTTTATTGGCCTGGGTTGAAGAAGGACATTGCCAAATATTTGGCCCAATGCATAGAATGCCAACAGGTTAAAGAGGAACATCAACACCCCACTGGACTACTACATCCTTTACCCATCCCAGAATGGAAATGGGAAACCATCTCCATGGATTTTATCACCGGATTACCAACTTCAACCAAACAGAATGATGCCATTATGGTGGTGGTGGATAAATTGAGCAAGTCCGCTCATTTCATCCCCGTCAAATCGAACTGTAAGGCGATAGATATTGCCCATATATTCATGAAAGAGGTATTCAGACTGCACGGTATGCCGAAAGAGATAATATCTGACAAAGATACCAAATTTACATCCAATTTCTGGAAATCACTGATGGCGGGATTAGAGACTAAATTGTTGTTTAGCACCGCCTATCACCCTCAAACTGACGGACAGACAGAAAGAGTGAATCAAATATTAGAGGATATGCTAAGGATGCATGTGATGCATCAACCCAGGAAATGGGAAGACTACCTGCCATTGGTAGAATTTTCTTACAACAACGGCTACAAAGCATCCTTAAAGATGAGTCCCTTCGAGGTCCTCTATGGTAGGCCGTGTAATACTCCAATCAACTGGAGTAACCCTGTAAATAGGATTTCTATTGGACCCGATACATTGAAAGAGATGGAACAACAAGTGACTCAGATAAAACAAAATCTGAAGGTCGCTCAGAACCGACAGAAAAGTTACGTTGATCAAAAGAGAACTCCAAGAGAGTTCAAAATAGGAGACCATGTATATCTCAGAATTAAGCCCAGAAGGAGTTCCCTAAAAATGGGAGCTTGTGCCAAATTGGCACCCCGGTATTGTGGACCCTTTGAGGTTCTAGACAGAGTGGGACCTGTAGCCTATCGGCTAGCCCTTCCTCCCACAGTAAAAGCACATAATGTTTTCCATGTTTCATTATTGAAGAAATATATACATGATGCTAATCATATAATTGACTGGTCTGTGATCCAGGTGGAAACGGAGGGAGAATTTCTACGAGAACCACAATGCATACTGGACAGAAAGGAAACCCCGCTCCGGAACATAACCATTACACAGGTCAAGGTGCAGTGGAAACATTTTGGCCCAGATGAGGCTACATGGGAGATCGAAGATGCCATGAGACAGGCATATCTGATTTTGTTTACTTCTGTACATGCAATTCATGTTAGTAGATAAGAACATCGAGGACGATGTTCCTTTTAAGGGGGAGGGAATTGTAACACCCTGTTTCCCCCAGTTTGTAAATATAACTGGACTGGCCAAGAACTATGGAAAACTCATAAATGTGAATGAAATTTTGAACTTATTGCAGGACCGTTGAGAGGGGATGTGCAGAAAAGAGACCACGATGGTGGTGGAAGGTACTTGAAAAGGTGGCGTTAACTTCCACCGAGAATTAAATACCGTATTTGGACTCCACTAGCCCAGAGAACCAAAAGCGGCTCCTGGCCCTGAATTTAATACCTTGCAGGCTAGTAGGTTGATTGCTTAATGAGGGATGGGAAGGTGAACCGCCTATCTGTAGAGCCGTCAGGCCTGATCAGCACGAGGGTAATCGTGCCATACACAACCTCGCGATAGGATAAGGCATATGGCAGAAGCGATTGGAAAAGGGGGGGGGGGAAGATGCGAGGGGAGCTCTGGCATTATGCAGAGCGGGTGATAGCAGAGGAGGGGGGATTGCAACCTTCGCTCCTGGTCACTGGCAGACAGAGAGATGCAGTCTCAGAGCATCGTGGTCTCAGCTCGGGGGTGGCTAGTGGTAAATCCGCTGGGAGTCTCTACGCCTACGGTTGGGTGGAAACGAGCACCCCTCTCAGTAGTTGCACACACTTCCAGTGTTATTTCTGATAAGTGTTTTACATATTGTGTCTTGAAATTCATATACTGATATATGTGCTTGTAGAATTGTGAAATTATGAATGATTACAGTATAAGAATGCCTGTGCAGTGTTTTGATAAGAATATATAGATATATGCTTATGATAGAGGAAACCATGCATGACTTACATTGATAAATGAATCTCAGTATGCCTAGGTTGAACTAAGTTAGGCTTCCAGCCCGTCCTCGAAAAGTTGTATACCTTTGTCTATTTCCAGGAAGGCCCCGGAATAGGACTCTTCACAGAGATTCCCCTCTTGGAAAGGTTTTCCAAGAACCGGGAAGAAGGGACTTAAATGGGCAAGCCCTAATAACCCTGTGCGAGGAGGAATGACCCTCTTAAGGTTCTGAAATAGTAGTGTAGGGACAAGTAACAAATCGATGAACGAGGTCTCGTCGGATGACCCATAGCCATTCACGACCGTTAGATTGACAAAAGTAACCAGGGCATTACATACCTTGTCCCATTTTCCCTCTATCTTCATGAACAACGAGGAAATCAGGATCGTAGATCCCAAGACCCAGGAGAACATTTGAACCATTGTTCTTTCCACATCCACGAAGTAGTGGAGGAATACATAAGGAGGTACAATCTGAGCCGTTGGATCTCATTCGGAAGTCCCGTCAGCCATTGGATCGGGTTAAGATACTCGGAGTCTAGTATCTGGAGTGTGCGTGGGAGGAATGGATCTAGACCGTTAGATCTTGACCCATTTACCCGTCAACCGTCAGATCAGATAGGAGGTGCACGGGGTTTAACCCTTCTTACACCAGGCAGACGTCCCGACCTTCATCGGGATATCAGTATTCGAGAAATCGGAGTTCCTGAGGTCAAAGGAATCGGGACATTACAAGTCTCGAAATCCCGGAGAGATCAAAACCATCCATATTGAGGCGGACACATGGCAACAATCGGCGCCATCAGGGAAAGGCCCGACAGGAAGTTGTTGATCAGTGTTTGGGTCATCAGGATATCGGGGATCCTGGTGACAAAGTGGTTAGGCATTTTGGGATCACGAACTGCGAAACTCTGATAAGTGGGAGCCATCTGTCAGTCAGTCGGGATTGGAGCATCGGGAATCACGGGGACGAGAAGTCCATACATTGTGAAACACCGAAGTCTGAAATCCTGACGAGAGGGAAGGTTGAGGTCATGGAGACATTGGTCACGTGGACTAAAGACCTAGCCCGGGAGGCTAGGGTGGCAGAGGAACGTGTAGGGAATCGGGGATCGGTGAACCAAGTTGTTGGTACATCACGAGTGTCAAAACCTGGATAGGAGGAATCCCGATAGAAGTATATGGCTGCGGCCATACGAGAGGTGGTCGCATGGACCAAGGCTTAACCTGGACCGTCCATCCATTTAGGACGTGTGTCGGAGATCCGAAGAAAGTCGGGGATTGGCATATCGGAGATTCTGTGGACACAAAATCTCTGCATTTCGAAATCGTGAAGTCCAAAACCCCGATGAGTGGGGGCCTGCTGTCAGCCCATCAGAGAAGGAGGATAGTGCCACTATGAGGGGCCAGCTATCAGCAAACTAGAGAGTCGGGATTCGAGGAATCGGGAATCCCGTGGACATATGCACTTTGGCATTAAAAACCCCGAAACTTCGTCAAGAGGTAAGGTGGCGGTCATATAGAGGGAGGTCATATGGACCCCAAAAGACTAGCCCAAGGGACTAGCGAATGTTGGAGCGCGTCGGGAATCGGAGGATCGTGGATCCAAGGTGCATATGCACTTTGATATTAGAAAGCCCGAAACCTCGATGAAAGGAAAGCTATATGGCTGCGGTCTTGAGTGTACGGTCATGTGGACTAGGAGCCTAGCCAGGGAGGGGCTAAGGCCAAAAAGGAGTTCATCAGTGATCGGGAATTGCAGAGTACAAGAACCCTTGACAACAGGAAAGACGAAACCCCGATAACCTGAAATTAAAATCAGGGAAGACTACGGTCAAGGTGCAGAAGGCTGTGTAGGAGAGAGAAAGAGCCAGCTTACGCTGGGTCTCCATGGTTATTTAGGGGTTCGAGTCCGACAGAGGACCGGAAAAATTAAATATTAGGTAGCGGGTATGTTACACGGACCCTGAGTTGGTCCTAAATTGCTAGACGACGCCATAAAAAAAATGCAAAAAAAATAGAGGGAAATTTCATATTTACCTCCGATCGCCGAAATGTCGATTTTTCGATGGCCGAAAAGAGCTTATCAGCCTTATGTTTGGCCTTAGTCACCATGCAATGTGACCACGTGCCTTGTGTTAAAGCGCTATGGGCTTTTTCGGTTCTTTGTCTGTCAATTTGCCGAAATGCCGAGATTTTCCTTTGGACAATTCAACGGTCGAGATCTTCCTATGATCTGATGGCTCAGATCTTATCGGGATATCGTGAATCAGGACTTCATGAACCCTGATGACGATCTCTTCTGACTCCTCGATTCCCCGATCTTCGATTTGCCGATAGCGCTTTCCTTTTGGGACTTTCCCGATTCCTTTGATCTCCTCCACGCGTCCCAACAGATGGACGACTCAAGTCTGCTTCGGGGGTTTCACCGTGGAGAATCTCGATCCCTTGTTTTGATGAGATGACGTCAGCTGGGCCCCAAAACAGAGCTTTCCTCCTGTCGGGATTTTGGACTTCGCAGTTCCGAAATGCTCGTGTTTCTTGTCCTCAAGATTCGTGAAACGCCGAATCCCGATGTGCTGATGGACTTTCCCCTTTCGGGACTTTTTTGGAGCCCTCGGATTTATGCCACGCGTCTCCTCAAGATGGACGGTCCTCGTCGTTTCATGATTTCGCAACTTTCAACTCCAAATTCCCTGTCACTGAGAACCCCGATTGCTGAGATGCCGACGGTTTCCTCGATATCTGCCGCGTGTCCAAATAAATGGACGGCTGTGATCTTATCGCTATTTCGTGAATCATGATTTCGCGAGTTTAGAACTCTTGTTGCGATGGTCTTTCAAAACCGCGAACTCTGATATGTCAATTTGACGGCACTTGGATCTGCTGCCACCTGTCCTCTGAGATGGACGACTCACACTCCTCTCGAAATTTCGCGATGCGTGATATCGGGATTTCGCGTATCGGAGTTTTGGAGAGCAGTCTCCTTCGCTCGTCCAACTCTCGATCCCTGATTTTGCGATGGGATAAGATCAACGGCTCACGATCTATCTCGATCCAACGGTCCAGAATGACTCGTGATCTCGCGATTCACGAATTCTCAAGGCAGTCTTCTGACCTTTACACCTTGTGAGTTAGCGAAATGCCGAGATCTTGCCACGTGTCTCTTGATGGACACTCTAGATGATGTCGAGATTTCGTGACCTCACAAGTCAAAAATTTCTCCAGTGCGCTCCAGAGGACTAAACCTCGTGTGCTTTCTTGCTGATCTAACGGCTGTCGATCCTCTACGCAAGATCTAATGACCGAAATTCTTTCGCCTTTTTCGCGCTCTCTTCGTCCCTTCTGAACTGGTTTCTCGCTCTAGAGCCATTCACAGGAGGAATCTTACGGCCTCAGTGGCTATTCTTTGCACATGAAATGCATTCTTTGCTCCTGTGGAAGAAAGATTCATGAATCTTTCAAAGATTTGAAAGAATTTCACGAGTTCTCTGTCCTCTACTGCAATCTTTGAGAGATTTGAGAGAATTTCGAAAAACTTTAAACGATTCTGCCTTCTGCAGGAATCTTTAACGATTTTGAATGAATTCTTCGAGTTCTTTTAAATGTGCTTCCGTCCTACAGCTCTTCTTCGTGAATCTTGATGATTCTTGAAAAGATTACAAGAATCTTTGTTGTTTCTCTCTTCTCAGTCTCCGCTTCCTCCTTCTTTCGAGCATTGTTCGCTCTGCTTCGACGCGTGAGCTTCTTATGTTGATCTTTGAGTGTATGACAGTCTTCTTCCTTGTGGAAGTTTCCTGCGAGAATCTTTCGAGAGTATGAAGGACAACTCTCCAAGCCTTGTGAAAAGTCTGTGTCAAATGCTTCTCGAGATCCGTGAAGCTCTGCACTGTGAGGATCGTGTTGCTCTCCAGCTTGTGTGAAGAGGCTTACTACTGTAGCTCTGATACCATGATAAATTGTGAAGCAAGAAATGCATAGAGAAAGAATAGAACAAAAAACAGTATATTAGAATATATGAAGAACTGAAGAGATTACAATGCAATGGGAAATAGCTGAGCTAAATAGGCTCAAGCAAATCAAGAATAGAAAGTACAGTTGGCCAAGAAAACTGGCAGTGTACAGTCAGACTGTTGAGGTTACATTATATTTAACAATAGGTACCAGTGTGTGCAACCTTTCATCTTACATAAGGGAGCCATACAAGACGCCCCTTGTCCCTCTAAAATCGGATAGTTTTTTCTCGATATAAAAATGATCGATTTAAAACTTGTGTGTGAAACCCTAGCCATGGAATAGGAAGAAGTCTGGTTTCAACTTAGCTATTTGAATTTTAACTGTTTTAAGATTTCTGTGTTGTGAATTTTGAGAGAATTCTTCTGGACAGTCCACAGTAGAAGTCATGTTGTGATCGACTTTTCGAATCCAAGCCAGTATTCATCTTTCTTAAAACAAGTATATTATGGATGTAAGAGAAGTTAGGGTTTTTAAGGTTACTATGCAAGAGAAGTTAGGGTTTTAGGATTTGAATTTTGTCACTAAGGAGGTCTAGACTCACCTTTAAATCGAGATGGCACCTCAACAACAATGTAAAGGATTTCTGTGGTGTGAATTTAGAGAGAATTTTTCTGAACAATTCACAGTAGAAGTCATGTTGTGATTGACGTTTAAATCCACGCTAGTATTCATCTTCCTTTAAACAAGTATACTATCAACTATATATGAATGTAAGAGAAGTTAGGATTTTAGGATTTGAATTTTGTCACGAAGAAAGTCTAGACTCAACTATGGCACCTCAACAATGATGTATACACATTCACAGAAGAAACAATGGATGGAAATGAGACGTCTGAGAAGCAATAAACACATGGAGAATTCATACCCAACGTTGCATTAAACCACCAACTTTACACTATTTTCAACCTTGTCCAGGTGGCTACGCTCCGCAATATGATTTTTTTTTTTTTTAAATCCTCACAAATAAGTCAAATCCTAAAGGCCCCTCTTCCCTTTGAAACCCTTAAAAAAAAGCTCCTCTGTGTTGTGAATTTTTCAACAGTCCACAGTAGAAGTCATGTTGTGATATACTTTTCAAATCCAGGCCAGTATTCAACTTTCGTAAAATAAGTATACTATGGATGCAAGAGAAGTTAGGGTTTTTAAGGTTACTATGCAAGAGAAGTTAGGGTTTTAGGATTTGAATTTTGTCACTAAGGAGGTTTAGACTCACCTTTGAATCGAGATGGCACCTCAACAACAATGTAAAGGAGGTTTAGACTCACCTTTGGATCGAGATGGCACCTCAACAACAATGTAAAGGATTTCTGTGGTGTGAATTTAGAGAGAATTTTTCTAGACAGTCCACAATAGAAGTCATGTTGTGATCGAAGTTTCGAATCCAGGCTAATATTCATCTTCCTTAAAACAAGTATACTATCAAATATACTATCAAATATACTATGGATGTCATGTTGTGATCGAAGTTTCGAATCCAGGCTAATATTCATCTTCCTTAAAACAAGTATACTATCAAATATACTATGGATGCAAGAGAAGTTAGGGTTTTTAGAATTAAGATTACGATACAAGAGAAATTAGGGTTTTAGGATTTGAGATCTAGACTCAACTTTGAATAGAAAGGACACCTCAACAAGTATACTATCAAATATACTATGGATGCAAGAGAAGTTAGGGTTTTTAGAATTAAGATTACGATGCAAGAGAAATTAGGGTTTTAGGATTTGAGATCTAGACTCAATTTTGAATCGAGATGGCATCTCAACAACGATGTACAGACATTCACAGAAGAAACAGTGGATGGGAATGAGACGTCTGAGAAATCGGAGAAGAAGCAATAAACACATGGAGAATTCATACCCAACGTTGCATTAAACCACCAACTTTACACTATTCTCACCCTTGTCCAGGTGGCTACGCTCCGCAATATGATTTTTTTTAAAGACAATCCTCACAAATAAGTCAAATCCTGAAGGCCCCTCTTCGCTTTGAAACCCTTCAAAAAAAAAAAGGGCAGAATAAATTTCGAAAACGAGTGGTTTTAACACCGAAAAATACGGAATCTGCGGACTTTGAAAACCTTTGGAATTTTTTTAGCGATTGCGTTGATAAAGCCGGAATAATCGCCATGACTGATAAGTTTATGTCATGGGTGACACCATGATCACTGCAGGCATTAAAATAGTTTGAAAGCTATGTTGTCAATTATAAAGCTACCGTCAAGCAGGCAATAAAATATTTATCTGAGTTGAAGCAATGAATTTATTCCCGTTTTTTCTGTTACAGTGAGACTCACGTAGACAAATTAGATTACACTTGGGTGCTCTGTTGTCGTTGTCGCGTAAAGAACTGGGAAAAAGCCAGATTTGTGGGGATCTATTGTGTGTTAAGATATACTTATTCGAATAAGTTATTTGAATACTTGTTAGATTTATTGAATTTGGTTCAACTTTCATGTATGGTCAAAGATTCACCTGTTCTAAATTTTATGTATGGTTAGAGATTTACATAATCTAAATCTTATGTATGTTGTAACTCTGTGCTGTTATATTCAAAATTGATCTAAATCTTAAAAAATGGATTAGAGTTCTAGAAACTATTGACCTTTTTTAAATGACCATAAAATTTTGAATGGCCAAATTTGGACGAGGAAGAAAAAATGCCTATCTGATTAAATTAAATTAATTAGACTCCTACTGAATGGGATTATGAGTCGTTTTCACAACTAATCATCATTATTATTCAATGAAATATATATAAGGATCAGATATTTTTTCTGGGATGGTTAATGTCAACTTCAATTTCTTATTTTTCTAGGTCAATTGGGAAAACCAAATTTGACAGCGATAAGAATCTTCTCGATATAATACTTGAAAATAAGAATTTATAATAATGCTACAGCAAGTAGTATATAATACTGCAGCATATATTATATAATGTTGCAGCATGTGGTATTCAAGGCTGTTATTTTTAACCTAGAAAGACACCATTGATATAAGCGTTTCAAAGATGCCGGTAATGCCAAATCAAGTGGTGAGCGACTGCAAGTCAATGATAGTGAAATCATTGCATTTCACTATTAATGATTGAACCATTTATGTTGAGTGCCAGTGAAAACAATGTAATGCAGGTTATGAGAAGTGACATCTTTCACTTTCACTGAGTCTAAGTGTATATCTAAATTTTTTTCACTTATTTTTTATTTATTTTTATATATATTTTTTAAAGGGTTTCATTTATAATCAGGTTAGAAATTTAAAAAAATAATTGAAATTACAGATTTGAGTGTTGAAATTAAATATTAATGTATAATAAATTTGCTAGGATGCTAAATTAATTTATATGTTCAAAATAGGATTTGAATATTGTAAAATTACAATTTCACTAATAATTACCTTATCCGATTCTAGTGATAGTTACCCAAAAAAAAAACTTAAAAAGATAAAACGTTTATATATATTGAGCCAAAGCCAAAATTTTTAGGTGAATTTTTTTTTCCGAAATTTTGTTATAAAAGAAAATTTTATATTGAAAAGTTCTGACCTGGTTTAGTTTTGAATTTTCTTAAATGATAAAACCATTTTAAAATGAAGAATCACAACATGTTTAAAATTAATAACGCAAAGAGAGGTTACGTAACCAAAAAGAAATCTCCACTTGTAACGTCACTCCTTTCTCTACCATAATAACGACAAATTGAGTGTTTCGAACCAAACTGCAAATTGACTGTTTCAAACTGAATTGTGTGTAAATTTCAAATTATAAAATAAAGTTTTGATTCTGAATTAACAATATTAAGAATTTATTTTTGAGATTAACTGTTTAGGGTAAGTTATTAATTTATGATTTATAGAAATATCTATAAGTATTAGTAGTAATTTATCAATAATTTTCATGATTTGAGTAGTTTACTTAGCACTCATTGCATCCGGTGATGCTCACAGGGGTGAAGAAATGGAATTGAAACCAGGGAAATAAATCGCATAGCATCAATCATCACTTCCAGGACTTGTACCAGGTAACCAAAACTTCCCAGGTGATCACCCATCCCAAGACACCTCTGACTCAAGACTTAATATGAGTCATAGATTAATGACTTACACTAAGCAGTGAATCCCTAAAATAATATCTAATATGTTTCACTATGAAAACTCCTTTATAATTAAGTATTAAGAACGTTCATCCATCATAGATGTAAATTTGAACTACTAAAGTAAAGTTTTGAATCTGATTTAATGGTATTAAGAGCATTTCTCCATCATAATTACTCCTTTTTACAGGCAGGAAGAGTAGACTCCACCAAATTACGGGAATCACTGTTCACATAATTGTGATATGTCCTTTCAAACTCTTCACATAATTATGTATTTGTCCTTTCAAACAATTCTCCCCAGTAATTCGGCCTCGCTCACAGTCAATGAATAATTTGCTTTCTCTTGCTGGCATTGTTTGGACTCAGTGTAGGTCATAATAATAGATAAATAATAAAATTGAACCATTTTTTGGACATTTCAATATAACGTATTTTACAACGTTGGAAAAGCTGCAAGTATTCTTTTCAATGGTTGGTTTAGTTGATAATTTCAGCAGGGATTAGGCTAACCATAGAATTGTAACTATGATGGATATGTCATTCACTGTAATCTCGTGTTTCTTTGTACTCCTGGAAATCAACGATATCATCTGTAACTATGATGGATCTGTCATTCACTGTATCCTCGTCTTTCATTTTACTCCTGGAAATCAACGATATCAAGGGGTCAAAATAACAGCTATTGTGATGAACATGAGTACTCAAACGGGTCAAAATAACAGCTGTTGTGATAGACAATAGATGTTGACATGAAGCATGGTTTCTACTAATCATTTATTTGTGAATAATGTGCACAAAGGTCACTGTGAGATGACCATTTATGATTACAAATGGTGTAATTCAAATTTGTATTGGAATATATTTGTAAATTAATTAGTGTTAATATGGATTTTTATCTATCCAGATAGATTAATTTTTTTTATGTAATTTTTTTTTATAAAGGTTTTCACTTCAAAATAAAATATTTGATTCTTCTCGTTAATGAGAAATCTTAAATTGATTTTGACAATATCTTCATTATATAAATTTGATTCTTCTCATTAATGAGAAATCTTAAATTGATTTTGACAATATTTTCATTATATAAATTTCTTTTGTTTATAATATATAATTGTTTTTCATAAGATATTTACATTATATAAGTTGGCATTCATTATATTTATATTTTGGTTTCTATAGGTATTTTATTCTGTTATTCTAATCACATTCATTTCATTTGCATTCTATATATTCTCACATTTTATAATATTATATTTTTCATATTTTTTTATTTGAGTTTCATTACAATGTGTTTGTTTTAATTGTTTTCCTATATATATATATAATGTAATTGGCCCTAACCTTTAACTTATTAATATAGATATCTTTTTGATCATTATTTAAATCAAGGTCTTTGTTTTGAACTAGATCATCCTTGAAATTAATTGTTTTTCTATATAATGTAATTGGCTCTAACCTTTAACTTAATAATATAGATATCTTTTTAGATCATTACTTAAATCAAGGTTTTTGTTTTGAATTAGATCATCCTTGAAATCAATGGTGTGGGTCTTTTTGTATTGTATAATTATTACAATTAATGAATTAAATATTTTTTTACTATGGGTATGTGTAAGCTAATGATAGGTCTTTGTTTTGAATTAGATCATCCTTGAAATCAATGGTGTGGGTCTTTTTGTATTGTATAATTGCTACAATTAATGAATTAAATCATTTTTTACTATGGATATGTGTAAGCTAATGATGAGTCTTTGTTTTGAATTAGATCATCTTTGAAATCAATGGTGTGGGTCTTTTTGTATTGTATAATTGTTACAATTAATGAATTAAATAATTTTTTACTATGGGTATGTATAAGCTAATGATGGTCTCTCATGATGTGTCAGTGGCAATACAAACATGGAAAAACAACAATATGTTAACTTGGAGGGATTATTCAAGGTAGTTTTACAATGAATTTGAATATGGTGTAAGAAGATGAAACTTAGGAAATTGAATTAGCTTTCAAGAATATACAACTTTTATTTATAACATTGTGAATAACTATATCAAATATGAGTTTTTCTAAGATATTACTACTAAAATTAATTTACATCCAATCATTTTGCACTTTATCATTGTTGAAATCAATGAATCAAATAGTTGTGTGCTATATGGTTGTTGAAATCACTATACCTTATCCACGTGGTTATTTTGAATTCATTGTAAAAGAAAAGTAGAATAGATAACAACTTATCACTTACAATATTAATGGTGACTTTAATGTCCTATCAATTTGTTACAATTTAGGAAAATGTTTGGTACTTATTTTTTCAAAATTAAAGTTGAAATAGTACAACTATATGTTTAAATTTGATCTATTTCTCCATACATTTTACATTTTTTTTTCATGTTTTCATACATATATTACATTTTTTTTTGACAAGTCTAAAAAAATCTAATTGTACCAATGAATATTTAAAGTTGACATTTCTTTAATCTAAGAGTTAAATCCAAGAGAAACATTTGCATCCAAAAACAAAATTATTATATAACTATTACAAGCATTCCACATTGTAATCTCATATGCACATACTGTAAGCACTATGTCCACATTGTAATCTCATGTCTAATTTGGCACATACTTTAAGCACCATGCTTTCTTGATATGTAGTGAATTAGGTGTTGTTCAATTAACCCAAAATTATGCATCTTAATCTTAGCCTCAAAGTGAGAGACAAAAGCATACCCAAAGGAATAATATTGTAGTTATATTATAATATTGTAGTTATATTATAATATTGTAGTTATATTTTATTGTAGCTTTGTATTCTAACTTGTAATTATTTTCAATTTACTACATTTTCAATATTATTATTATTCATATTCTCATTAAAAAATAATTTATGTTTGATTTCAATAATTTATAAAAAGATATAGAAGAGACRAATTGTGTTAAGCCAAAAAAAACTTATTTTCAACAAATAATAACACACAAATAMATTTTTAAATAACACACAAATAAATTTTTAACAATGTTGCATTCAATAAAAACTAATGATGGGAAATCAATGTATTTGCAATGMTTAATTCATGTTGTTACGAGGAAAATCTGTCTATGGCATGGGGTAAACCACAACAGATGGAATGACACACAAAAATCAACTCTAATATCAAGTATGCTATATAAATGAAAATGATAACAAGACAAGATCAAGAGCCTACCTTGTCCACGCGTTCGATGAACACCACCATTGAGCACGCAACTCAAAGATTTATACCTGCAACTTGTCCTAAAAAAACCAAGATACACAATCATATGGTGATAATATATAATGTTAGCATATAAAATAGCATAATCCATTAACATACATGAAAAATACGCCCATGGAATAATAATTCAAATATTTGCAAGATATCAATTGGACGAGAAAAAAGTATTTCTATTAAAATAATCAACATAAGTTTATAGGTGACAAACTTCTATGTCAATACATCTCAGAACCAAGAAACTAATTCCCTTCCAGCTGTGTATCCACCACTTCAATCCTCCACCAAAGGAAAGCTCACATAAAGGAGACAATAAGGTTCTCCATCAAAGAAGGAAGAGCTTGGGGGATGAACAATAATTTCAGAGTTCAACGGATAAAAGGATGCAGACTCAATGTGAAGTGAAAATTTCTCCAGAGTGTCTTTTCTCTCAAAAGTTGAATTCTCCCTCTCTCCACGGCTTGGATATGACTCAATTTATAGCCTTCAAATGGAACTAAAGGGTCGAGTCAGAACGTTTTCAGTATATGGAAGGTCAAGGATCATGGATCTCATGACGTGACATGGAAAACTCACACATTCTTTTTTTATTTTGAGCACCAAATCCGAAGTACACGGGTTGTAGTGGAGCAACCTGCGTATACGCTTGTTGTCTAACTGGTAGGGAGCGTATATGTGGAAAAATGTGCTTTTTTGGCTCTTGAAGGTTAAAAAAGGGGACTTCAAGTCTACATAGGGAAATGGAAAGGCCATCCAAACAAGTTATATGGGGTGAGGAAAATTTTTCTATAACAAATGCCCCTTAATGTGTGAGGTAAGAGGAGTATCTGTGATGGCCCAAATAAATTATAATTCCCAAAAGTGGAGTAATGGAGACTCAACTGGAAGTGCTGGTTACTCATGAGAATATTACAATCCATAATCAATTTGTACACATGGTTGCGAATATGAATTGCACTACAGATCCATGTGGAAATATACCAAATAGTTGTTCATGGCCATGAATAGGAAATACAAAGTAGACACATGCCATAGGATGTCATAGTCACGAAAAAGTGTTACACATTATTTTGGTCACCCTGGTGATGTTTCTACAAGCATGTGTTAAGGCTCCCAAAATGATCTTTCTCATGAGAAAAGTGACCGATTCCCTCCTCTATAAAACTTGTTTTTAGAAGGACGTCGCAAGCTAGACATAAGATGCAGTGCGGAAATGCCTGATTTCTGTAGGTTGTCCTAAACTTGGCTTGCGGAGTTTCCGCGGGCTACTCTATAGACAGGGTGCGGTGGCATTTGAAGAGTAAGGAAAGGATGAAGTTCACGAAGGTTCTAGAAGGGGATCTTCTAGAATATGAGGTGGAATCCGTATGGTTGGGATCCTACTAGCTTCTCTAATTTGGTGAGATCATCCTAATCTCTTTAACCATCTCTCCTTCTCCTATGTAATGATGGGTTTCTCATGGAAAAGGTTAAGCAATAAAGCAAGTAAGTAAGAGAAAGCAAGATCAAGTAAGGAATTTATGAAGGAATAGGCTGAGAATTGTGTGAGGGTTTCTATCTCTATTGATGCTTGAGGTCTCCATTTGTCCATCAAGCTATTGTGGATCACCTTCATACAAGTTTTGAAGCAAGTGTGTGTGTTGGAGCAAAGGACCACCGAAAGGGAACCTTGCAATATCAAGGTTGTTTGTTTGTATCTTCCACTTTTACTTAATATGATACATCGGCATGTTTCTTTCCCATAAAATCATTCTCATTTTATTACATGACTCCTTGATCACATGTACAAGTTTTCATTAAATATACTATTGTTGCTTTCACTTTGGTTGGTTTGTGTTTCATTGTAGGATCAATAGCACAAGAGCACCATAGCGGAGCAGGGACAAAAAAGATATAAGGAAGCGATATTCAAAGGTATGTCACCCATCTCTTCTTTGATAGTAAATTCGATGATTAAAGCTTAGGGAAAGAGCCATGTCTTGTCTTGTTTTGCTCTAGATCCAGGTGGATCTAGGGAGATCAATTTATGTCCGCATTCACTGATTTATCCAATAACAAAATTGGTGACTCCAATGGGGATACAACTTGTTGTGGTTTTTTTCTATCCATTTTCCTTTAGCCTACCTATTTTCATCTTAAACCAATCTCTGAGTCTGTGGGGGATTCATTCAGACTCTCTGGATCTAAATTTTTTTTTAGAATCTTTACCCTTTTCCAATTTTCCTTTGTTTACAGAAATTTCTGCACTGTATCCCATATGTTGCCTGCATAAACCTTAGATACCTGCACCCTAACTGTTTAGACTAGTGCGGTCTTTCTACAACCCACCCTATAGTTAGCCTGCAGAAACCTTTAATTCCCACACTGTACCCTACTGTCGAGCTGCGACATTGCCTGTAATTTTTTTTGGATTGGGTCTTTTTGTCCTCTGCTACCCATTTTTTCTTTGATCACCTAGGAAGAACTTTTAGTGCCAGTACTTGATTATTTTCTGAGTGTAAGACTTGTTGTTGACCGATTTTCAGGGATTGAAAACCCTTCTTCATCATTTTACAAGTTTTTGCTTCTTGACTTTTATCAACAAGGATATAATCTCTGATTTTGAGATCTGAGTGCTTGATTGATGAAAGTCCTTGATTTGATTTAAGGTTTTGGATTGTTTACATTTTCTGGATTGCTTGTTGATTGGAAAGTCATTTTCATTTGCATTTAGCGAAACCCTTTCTTGTCATCTTTATTTTTATCTTCATTGAAAGTTTGATTTGGGTATTTGTTGAGTGTATTGATTTTCTTTGATTAATTTTCCTTTCTTCATTATATCCCTGATTTGGTTTTGGAAAGGAAGAATTAAAGTCATCTATTCTTTGTAGTAATCATTCATAAGAAAAAAATTTGCATTCAAATTTTCTTTTACAAGAGAACAAATTGGAAATTTCATTGCTTATGATTGTTTGAAATTGTGTTCATTCAAGAAAAAGGAATTATATTTCATAGCTTTCGTGTTTTCCGAAGAAATACTTTCTCTCTCTTGTAATTAGAGTTCATCGAACTGAAACATTGCATCATTCATCTCTTTTTGCATATTATTGGGTGAAGGTCTCATACAACATCAGTTTCATCTCCATCTCGCTCTTGCGTAAACAACAACCTCTAAAATATTACGTAATTTTAAAATTTATTAGTAACTTTTATTTTCTAGAAACTCTTTCCACCAACATTATCTAGGCTAGCACTTTGGAATAGGTTGCGAGGCACACTCTCCAAAGCATAAAACACACTATAACATCTTGTGACAGGGAGTGTTCAAATCCACTTGCAACATTTTGTCCTGGGAAGCCCTTCTCACACACAAGGGTAAAACCTGAGGTTGCATTAAGGCTGGCAGAGTTACTCACCTTGCTTTGTTGGTCTTAGTGTAGATATTGTGTGTATTACGGGGGTCACTTGAAGGTATACCCACAATTATGAGTGGAAGCCTTTCGAGTTGATTTCGGGCTAGATACCCTACCCTTGCACGTGGATCGGATTGTCGATTGTTTCCCCAGGCACCACTATTGTTCTTGGTAACCTTAGTAGCCTATCGTTTTAGGGTCTTACACGAGGTGACTATGGAGGGGCAAGTCTTCATGGTACCTAGAATTGACATTGGCCAGACTCACTCAGGCTCCTTGGAGGGTATACCCATGATTATGTGTGGGATCTTGCACCGGGGTGTAAGTCCGTTAAGCAGGTCGTCAACGTAACTTTTCCACCCGCTCTATCCTAGTCCCTTCTTGTATCAACTTCGCGATGTTGGATTTCATCACCAACTAGTGACTTAGAAATAAGAAGGTTTGTTTCCTTGGTTTGATTTCTATAATTTATTAGCGACTGTTGTTTGTTTCCGTAATTGGCCATAGTTTTTTTTCATAAAATTTTTGGTTCGGCCAACATCAACCCTCCACGTCGTTCATGTAGGATGCAAGGACTAACCCCAGAAGATCCAGAGGGTTATCTCCCTTTTCCTCCTAATACATCGGAGGGCTCTCCTCAACAGAGTGAGGTCCATGACACTGTAACCTCACAAGAGGAAGGTTCCGCTTCTTTAGAAATTTTTCAAATTATTTCTGATTCTCTAGAGACTTTCTGCATTCCTTCTGGATACGAGAGATGTATTCTCTGACTGAATTCATTAGGAGAACTTGTTGTTGATACTTCTGGAATACTGACCAAACCCCATACATGCCCTGGAGCCGAGAATCCCCTTTGGTCTACAGACATATTTAGAATCCCTCCTCGCACAGTGTGGGACCTTTATGGCTTAGGGGTAGGTTCTGATACACTTTTCATCTCCCAACTACTCGAAACATTTGTTACCTACACGATACCTTTAGACCATTTTTTGGTACAACTAGCAACATCATCGTCGTTCTAGACACATAGTCAGTTGGTCCTAGCTCAAATTTTTCTCTCCAGATGGCCCATTCTACTATGGTACCACACGTTACGACTATTCCTACCGGGAATGTGGTGGTTAACCAAGCTCCCATTGGAACACCACTCTCATCTAGACCTATCCCGTTTCTTCCTCCTGGGTATCACGCTTTGAATCCTTCCACTTCCATCCCTACCCAGGTTCCATCCAGAGTTTCTGGACTTTTTGTTCCACCTGGGTACAATGCTGATACCGATTTTGTTCCTTCACCATCCCAGGTCCTGTCTGAAGGGTCTTATCCACCTTTTCTTGGAGTATCTAACCCTAGTATCTCCAATCCAATTGGAAGCACCCATCATTTGTTCACTTCATGTTACCAGATTCCCGTTGGAGGGAAATCTCATGTTGGGGGGTATCCTCCACTTGGAGGACAACCTCAGGTTGGATTGTACAACCCACTTTATGGACAGAACACATTGGGATCACTAGCCCAACTTTGGAACCTTCTTGCCCAAAGAAATCCACAATCATCTGGGGGGAAACAACCTCAAGTCACCTCTTTTGTACCCCCTCACTCTGGCCAACCGTATCCCATTTATTTAAATCCCACTTTGGGCCCACACGTTCACTCTAGTGTCCCTTTTCAAGGGAAAATTTCCAACCAACCCAACCCCATGGGCTACATGCCTCCACATCCATGTGTGAATCTGTCAGTTACTTTGAATTACATGCAGACTGCTTATGGTCCTACTAGTTTACCGATGGTACTTACTCCCCAAAGTCACCAATACCCTCAAGTGAATCGACAATTTCCCTTTTTAGACACTTTGGATTTACCCGACTTGTCTAGAATCTTGAATGATCCTATCTTACATTCTCCCCATTAGCTCGTTATACCAGCCAAGTTACCGTCCAACATTCCCAAATTTGACTGTAAACTGGGAGAATACCCAAACAACCATGTTATGACTTTTTACCTTTGGTGCTCGTCCAACTCTTTGATGGACGACTCCATTTTGTTATGAATTTTCCAACGAAATTTCATGGGTTCGACTACAAAGTGGTATATAGAATTATCGTGAGGCTTATTTAATGACTTCAACACCCTCGCCATGGATTTTCTCACACATTACCAAATACCCATCCGCTACAAGACAGAAACCGAGATTTTAAGTTCCTTTAAGTAATCCACTGCCACTCACATTTCCAATCACATTCATGAGTGGAGACGGAGGAGACACTTGATCAAACTCGACCTTCCTGATCAATTATTGGCTGAATGGTTCATGAAATCATTCGTCAATAAAATCTCCCATGATATTTCCATCGGTGGATTTGTCACTGAAGAGCAAGCGCTTAGTCGCGCTTAATACCTAGATATCGTTTATTCGCAAATGGGCACTCTTTATGACTTACTCCCTAATGATCCTCGCCCTTCTACCACCACTACCTCAACAGCCCCAACAACTTCTCATGCTGTCGATGGCAGGATTGGCACTTTCCATGCTGATGCTAAATCCATGTCGGCCACTCACACCAATCCAAAATCTACTACTTCTAATTTTCAAAGTGCTCTGACTCCTACTCCTTCCATCGAAAAAACTTATGAGGTTAACTCCATTGAATCCGCCCCTGCCGACAAAAATAAATCTAAAAAAGGAAAGGGTAAGAATAAGTAGGATAGAAATAATAATCCGCAATCCCATAAACCCAAGACATAGTTTGTTGATGATAAGGATAAGCGTAAACCTCAATATCCTTTCCTTATTTGTGGTGATGATCACTACACAAAAGATTGTCCAAGACACATTGAGGTCACTAAGTTCCTTCAAGGGACTGGAAAACCTCCCACACCTGCCATTTTGTCACAACCTTTCCCTTCTCAACAGTGGGCCCAATTGGTGATTCATGACCAACCCTCTCCTTCCACCACTTCGTATGTCCTTATGTGTACTGGTAATTCTACCAAGAACAACGTTACAATCACCACTCAAGCCAAATATTATTCTCCTTCAAAGGAGAAAGTTGACAATTTACCACCTTTGTTGGTTTAACCGCCTCCTTCAACTTCACCTCCCAATGGTCCTCTTCATCTCGAATGACCGGGTCCTGATATAGTTCTCCACCCTCCCCCAAAGGGCATTGTTCAGAAGTCTGCCTTTAATCCACATGCGTTTGTTGCTCAAAACTACAACATTGTAGAATATATTGCACAAACACCCTCTGCGATGTCAGCTCTCGAAGTCCTTCAAAGTTGTCCTACTCAACGGAAGGCACTGTTAAAGTCCATTGGTGGAATTGATCCCACAGATATGAATTTGATAATATTTGACTTGGAAGACCACAGTCCAAGGCTACCTCCTCAGTTAGCATTTCAGATTCAAGTTGTTGTCGAGAACAAGAATATATGTAGAACCGTTATTAACAAGGGTGCCTTGACGTGTGTTATGTCAGTTACTTGTTGGAAAGCCATTGGCTCTCCTCCCCTCACCAAATCACACAATACACTTAAGGATTTCAATGGTTATGGTTTTAAACCCTACAGTGTTCTTCCCTCATTGTCTATTATGTTGGAAGGAAAATCGGTCAATGTTGAGGTTGAGGTCTTTGATGCGCCTCTTGACTATAACCTCTTGCTTGGCCATAACTGGATTGATTCCATGCATGCTATCGTGTCAACCCTTTTCCATGTGTTGCATTTCCCACATCAAGGAAAAGTCGTTATGGTTGACCAACTGGCCTTTTCCAATTCCCATTCTCCTACTAGCAACATACCCTTTATCTCAAAGACACCTCCTGGGTACGAGAATGTCAGGGTGGGTCTCTTGAAAGATTCCACTTTGATGGGCACCTTCCCCATACCACCACCCAATGTTCCACCTCCTTTTTTCACCTCAATCAACATGCTTTCCATCTCTGTCCGTGAAACCCCTGCGTCTCATGATCCATGGATAGTACCTGCTCCTGGTGATTATCTTCGCTATGGTGAACAAATGCCTTTAAGTCTAGTTGAATCTTATTATCAAGCCATTCAATCGACAACCCCTTCTACTCCTTCTCTTGGTGATTCATCTCCCAATCCATTTCATGTGATATTTCCTATGGATAAGATGATCATGTCAGTTATGTCCATGGAAGACACCCCATGGGACGATGGACATCATCGTTCCATTCTCTTCCTAGAACAACACACCATAGAGAGTTATCAACGGATTTCGACTCTGTCAACCATTGTTTTCATTTCCTTTGTTCCTGAGTCATCCCACAATGTGCTATATGAAGGTAACCTAAGTAATATCTCACCCACCATTCCTCTTGACATATCCATTAAACCTATAATTGTCGAAAATGTTCACATCGTAGCCTCATGTGACGAGGTCGTCACTTATAAAGAAATTTTTCATTAATTCTGTGACGTTTTTGCTTGGAGCTACAAAGAGATGCCGAGTATTGACCTCGATATCATTGTACATGAAATTAAGACCTCCCTGGAAGCTAAACCTATATGGCAGAGACTTCACCTAGTCAACCCTCATAAAGTCATTTCTATCAAACTCGAAGTTGAAAAAATTATTAAGATCGGATTTATTTATCCTATGGCTTTAACCGATTGGGTCTCCAATCTCGTTTCAGTCAATAAGAAACAAGGCACGATCCGTGTATGTGTAGATTATAGGGATATCAATAAAGCTTGTCCTAAAGACAATTCTCCAACCCCCTTTGTTGACCAGATCGTCAACAATTGTGTCAGGAGCGAAATATTCTCATTAATGGGTGGTTTCTCCCGCTATAATCAGTTTAATATTCTACATGCGGATCAACACAAGAATTCTTTCATTTGTTCTTGGGGTACTTTTTCCTACCGGAAATCGCCTTTCGGTTTAAAAAATGTTGGCGCGACTTTTCAACGTGCCATGTCTTATGCTTTTCACGATATTAAGCACATAGTACATTCGTATCTCGATGATCTATCGACGCATTCCATGCATCTCCAGGATCACCCGACCCATCTCGGAGCCATTTTCCTTCGTTGTAGTTACTATCGTATATGTTTGAACCCACACATATGTGTTTTTTGTGTGGAGTCTGGTTGACTTCTAGGTTTTATTGTGTCACTTCATGGAATTAGGGTAGACCCTTTGAAGTTTGAGGCTATCCTTAATCTACCTCCTCCTTCCACACTAGGCCAGCTTCAAAGTTTGCAAGGGAAGGAATTTTTTTTTGCGTCGATTCATCCCAAATTACGTCGAGTTAACATAGGTTTTTACTCGACTGTTGAAGAAAGGTTACGAGTTTGTATGGGACGATACCACCAATAAATATTTTGAAGATTCAAAACTTTCCTTAACCCGTACACCACTGCTTTTCCCACCCAATTATAGTAGAGACTATTTCCTTTACCTCGTTGCTTCAGACTCTACCATTACCATGGTTTTAGTCCAAGAAGATGATTCGCATGATGAACATGTAATTTATTATTTGAGTCGGAGTCTCACGACTACCGAAGCCAAATACCTACATGTGGAGAAACTGGCCTTGGCAGCTGTTCAGGATGTCCAACGTTTTTGTCATTATATCTTATTATGTAAGACCACTTTCATTTCCGATTGCAACCCTATGCAACATATCCTTACGTGCCAATTGCTAGGGGGAAATTACTCCAAATGGATAGTGATTTTCCAGGAGTTTGACTTAGAGTTTGAATGCGCTAAGTCTAAGAAATATTTGGTATTTGCCGAATTGATATGTGACCTTCCCTCGACTGATGCAACAAATGTGGCAGAGGATTCCCTACCTGATGAATCCATTTTTATGATCATTTTTGATGACGTTTGGTACAGAGATATCATCATTTATCTCCAGACTCAAACTTTTCAGCCTGATCTTTCTAGTACAGACCATCATCGTATAAGGTATCAAGCCCGTCAATACATAATTCTCGGTGACACTCTTTATTGCCATGGTGTTGACTCAATTTTCTGATGATGAAGCTGAGAAATCTTTAAATGACTTCCACTCTGAAGAATGTGGTGGTCATATGTCTAGGTATACCACTGCCCAAAATATATTACGAGCAGGGTACTTCTGGCCTTCTTTGTTTAAAGACTGTATTACTGTCGTCCATAAATGCCATGCTTGTCAAACGTATAATAACAAGATAATATCTCATCCTGCTCCTTTACACCCTATGTTTTCCATTGGTCCTTTCGCAAAATGGGGCATTGACTTCATGACATGTAAACCTCACTCGGTTAGGGGGCATTGACTTCATGACATGTAACCCTCACTCGGCTGGGGGGCATGGATACATCATCATAGTTGTGGATTACTTCAATAAATGGGCCGAGGCGATGCCTACATTCGATAACACCAGGAAAACTGCAACATTGTTCATATTCAATCATATCAATACTCGATTTGGAATCCTGCAAGCTATCGTTATTGATCATGGTAGCCATTTTTGAAATTTCATGATGTCCAAGCTTACTGAAAAGTTGGGTCTTCGATATGAAAACTCAACCCCCTATTATCCACAATCCAATGGCTAGGTTGAAGAGATAAACAAAGTTCTTATTACTATGCTTCGATGGATAATAGGAATTCAAAAGACAAGTTGGCACACGATGTTGTTTTCAGAATTATGGGCCTATCGGACATCTGTGAAGTCTACCACGGGATTTACACCTTTCCAATTAGTGTATGGTATCGAAGTTGTCCTACCGATTCAATGTGAGATACCATCTTTGAAGCTAGTCATTGAACTTCTCTCCAACACCTCTGTTGAAGAGGAATGTCTATTGTACCTGATGCAATTAGATGAAACCCGTCGTGATGCCACCCTGGTTATTGAAGCTTAGAAAAAATGCATCAAATCCCAATATGACAAGCATGTCAAGACACGTGTTTTCTTTGAAGGTGATCTATTTATCCTCTAATGAACAAGATCGTGATTTACTAGGAACCAGAAAATTTGAGACTATGTGGCGAGGCCCTTATATTGTCATACGAGTGTTGGAGAAGGGAGCTTATGCTTTAGTGGATTATGATGGAATTCCTTTGAGTGAACCTAGAAATGGGATTTACTTGAAGAAGTACTATGTTTAGATTGTCTTTGCATGAATTCTTGTATTTTACTGTATCATACTCTTGTGTGCTACTTTTCATGTGATTTTTCTTTATTTGGTTTTGACCCTCAAATGCTTACCTTGCATTGTGCTTGGTTTCCAGATGTCGGTGTCTTCGCTACCCCACATTGGCTTCACCGATGGCACTAGTCGTGGTACTCAGAACCTAGCATCTGCTACTTGGGAAATCTATGCACCCACGAATGAATTAATGAGTCTACACAGTGTTTGCCTCAGTCGTGCAACTAACAATATCGTGGAGTACAGTGCAGTCATCGAATTGTTGACCCATGTTGTTCCACTTGGAATCTGTCATCTTGTTGTATGACTTGATTCACAGTTAGTAGTACTACAACTGAGTAATGTCTATGCTATCCTAAGTTCTACTTTATTAAGGGTATATTTACAAATTCGCCTCTTGGAACACCATTTTGATTATATTGAATATCAACACATTCCTAGATGTCTAAATACATTAACGGATGCAATATCTAATTATGTGTTAGACATAAATTTGAGACATTTATAAATCCAATCACATTTTGTATATAAAGCAAGTAAGTTGGTAAAATCCTCATGTATATATAACGATAAAAGTTTTTACAAAAAATGTCTTTGTCCGAAGACCAAAATATCAAAATGTGAAGCACATGACTTCATATACAAAATAGCATCAAGGATTCTCCTCACGATAACACACAACTGCCCGTGCCACCCTATGGAGAAGTCGACTAAGAGAACTAGATACACCTACAATATTGCACTGATATCATCTCGGGATCTCATCGATAGACATATCCGAGACATCTGCTGTCAATCCCTCCAGGTTCTTCTCGATTGCCTCATAATCACCAGCATCCCGTCCTGCTACCTTGGCTACTTCCCCTTGTCTCTGGATGAGGGATGTACCTAGAGGCTGGTGTGGTCCTACATTTCCGTTGTCAAAAGAGATTTTGATAAGTCATTGGATCAAAAACATAAAAAACATTTCATATTTCAAAATTTACAAAAACATTATAAAAACAAAAATGTGCTTCTTACCTAAGTTCCCCCATTGAGAATCCTCAAGTAGAACCAAGTCCGGGTCACCTCTGAAATCCAAACAGGCATACGCATAGTCATATACCATTAGTAGTTGAGGCCTCATCTAATCAAAAGAACACGTCGTTGTATTTAACGATGGGGCCCGCCACGTGTCGAGCCATGAGGTCACATATTCTTTTCATCCTTGGATCATGTGGGGCTGGCAGGCCCCACTCTACCTGTAAGTGCAAGTGAGGAACCCTCTCGAGGAAGAAGGACACTAAAATGGATTCGTACCCGAATTACTTCAGGTCACCTTTCTTTCACTTTGTTAGTTGTTTCTTCATACTGCGAAGAACCCCGTCACACCAATTAAACACCCGAGTCTCCATGCACTCCACTACATACTGGAAGTAACTCTAGAGCACCATGTGAGGATATGTACTCCCTGCCATACATGAGATAGTGAACAAGATAGTCTGTAGGGGTAACTCTCGGACACCCCTAATGACAACTTTTCCCTTATGTCTCTCGACATCGAGATCACAATACCGACGGACATACTCATTGATCGGTAAAATGCCTCCTCTGTCGCCTGTCAAAGTCACATGGGATCCATGGTGTGATAATCCCGTCAAAAAATAGATATCATCGATATCATATCTAGAGAGATTATGTGGTCTCGCACATGAAAAAACTGCTAATCCACATCCCACATGTGGACTAAATACTCAAGTAACCTCAGTTGGACCCTCATGCCCTGGATTTTGAAGAAATTTAGGAGCCCGCATTGTCGGAGGACATTAACTGTGCCTGGGTCATTCTCGGTGATGTAATCATCGTCATCATGTTCCCTCTCCCTCCACTCCAACATTTTGGTAGTCAAAAACCTGCATAGGAACCATAGGGAGAAGTCATCGTATTTATTTCACTTCCTTGGAAATTTTTATTGGTTAAACGCACATAAATAAATTTGGAGTTTCGCTCGCCACAAGTGGAGTTTTACACGCAGTGCGGAACTTCCGTCGGTGAACCAAAGGCCACCTACGGAAACCTATGGTTTCTACAGGTCCTGATATACGCCACCTGCAGCGACCCCTATGTTCAACTACCGGCCTAAACTCCAACTCAAAAACTATTTTTTAACCAATGAAAAAGAAAATTGATCCACGGAAAAGAAAGAGGACAAGAAAATTACCTCTTTAGAGGAAGCCATTCGTCGAATGGTTTCTCGTGCCTCTTGCAATCGACAGAGGAAGTTTGAGGTAAAAAAGGGTTTTTTGGACAAGTTTTGGGTAAAATGACAATGAAATGGTAAAAAAGAGTTTTCACCTATATTTGTTCACTTTTTACTTTTTCATTGATATTTTATATTGTTTTACTCATTTTATCCAAAACCTAATGTTCTTATGGTATTGTTAGTGTTGTAACATTTTTGCAGATGAATGATCTTGGAGCCTGAATGATGAAATATATATAATTTTCTTAATTTTTTTTTTACGTTTGTCACATGTACAAATACTTTTTAGGTTTTTCATAAAAAAAACCTTGAGCTCAGTCTTTGTTCATTCTTGTGCTCGTAAATCAATGAGAACGCAATCGAGTATACTTTTTTCACCTTTTAGTACTCGTCATGGTAACAGGAAAAGAAAAACTCATGGAGTATCCTTTAAGCTCTTTTCACACTCCATAAAAACGAAAAGATTGCCGAGCGACCTTGTTCTTTTCACGCTCGTAAAAGTGTTTGAAGAAAACATTTGATGGGCGATAATTTATCACTTTTTCGGTCTCATTAAACTAATTTATGAAAAAGGAACTGAGAGAGTCCTCTTTAAGTGTTTTTCAGACTCTCTAAACATGTAAAACACCCGAGTTTTATCTCTTTGGACTCGTTAAACAAACATCAAAATACCCATATGGGGTCGAACCACTCTTTCTTAGGGTTCATTAAACATACTCCGAGGGACTCGTCTAAAGGATGAGCTTACATCAACAAGAATATGTTTTTTACAGGTGAATCCTCCTGCGGACAAGCGGATTCCCTCTTGGTCTCTAGACTCCTAAGGCCAAGAAAAAAAAGTTCTTAACATGGACACTGACATCCATTTAGATATAATCAAGCTAACATACAAAGGAGAAGAAGAAATATATGTACCTTATTAACGACGTCTGTTCTTGCAAAGTCCAAGCTGAGCTTTGATCCTAGCTCCCTTATAGGTCCTGTAGAACAAACAAAGATACAATGGACTTCCTATTCTACTGAGATTAGCTCAAATATAGATCTATCTACTTAAAACAAACTCATGTGGAACGAACATAATTTTGAAAGAAACAGGCCAAGCATTGATATATTGATGAGAACAAGTAAAAGTACTTACAATCCTTTGATGAAGGTGCAACAACTTCTTCTAGTTCTCCTTGTCCAACCCCTTTGCTCGAGTAATCTACACTGATTTCTTTGATGACATCTCACTTATGGGATCATAAGTTTCATATCTCTAATCTTTTTTTTTAATACCACTTATAGGATCATAAGTTTGGTATCAATCTCTAGTCTCTAGGATTAGGGTTTCTTCTTGCTTCTTGGAATATTCTATTCTCGTCAGGTTTACACATGGAGGTAAATACCTCCCACAACTACCATAATATCAAAAATCCCTCCTAGATAGGGAGGTATTGAAGGTAATGGTTTTGAGCAAAAACATACCATTTACCCAGTAGCATCAACATAGTCGTATAGACTATCTTATTATTAGCTCATGGGCACCATCATCACTATCAATGTCATCAAATGCATCATCTCTCGAAACCATACTCCATCTGAGTAATCATACATGATGATGGATAAGTCACTCAGTCCATAGAGTGACACAAGAACCATTCTTCTAATCATGACATGTGTCCTAGAAGAATAAATGTCCTGGACCATTTTTCGTCTAGGAAATCTCTATCCATTGATCATCCATCTAGCTGATAATCATTTCCAGCATTGCTGATAGTCTTCAAGGAAATCAGAACAATGTCATTCAATAGAAAACAATTGTGTCTCTCCACAGTAGTACACAACTACAATCGAATGGTACACTATCACACCATGGATGATTTTAGGGGCTAAATTTCGCTCATGGGCTAATTTTCCATGGTTTTTCCCAAAACAAGATTCTCTATTCTAAAAATTATTCGCCAAAATTCTATAGGATAAAATTATTTTACCTTAAAAATCACCAAAATTTTATACAAACTATATAAAATCCTCACAAATTTGAATATTTTTACAAAAATATCGTCAACCATTTTATAGTTGACATATGAAGGATTAGTGAGATTCGCCAAGGTTTCTACATTTTAAAATAAATTTTCATCCTTAAAATCATCCTTGTATCACACCAAGTAGCACACAGATACTTGATCTGTGACGTATAGGCACAATAAGTGGAACACATCCACCACAGTAGCATACATCTACCGTCTAGAGACATACAACCTCCATAACAATCATCTGATATCAACCTACACAGAAAACATTGTTATGATATAAACTGAATCATATGGGCCATTCTTCCACTCATATCTATGAGATCTTGGAAGAGCATTTGCCCTCAGAAGGTAAAACATCAATGATGAGCTATCTGGACTATTCTTCTCAAGAAAGGAATAATAATTGTCCTGATTTATGAGCCTGGACAATTCCCTATCTTGGGCCATTCCTCCGGCACTAAACAAAGTTCAACCTAGAGCGAATGAGTCTGCCCTAGGGAATGCCTATCCCTGATTCTTGAACCTAGACCATTCACTTATCTGGGCCATTCCTCCTGCACTAAACAAAGTGCAACCTAGGGAGAAGGAATTTTCCCAAGGGAATGACTGTTCGGACCATTTCCTAAGGAAATGATTGTCCTGCACCAACCTCCAAAATGGACCATTCTTCGAAACTGCTCACAACTGTGAGCTTCGAAAGAATGACTTTCTGGTGAGGCGAACCAGTATTCTTGACCACCACTGAGAGTGAATTTCAAGAAGAGAGATTGTCCTATACCATTCCCCATGTTAACCATAATGGAAAATCATTGTCTATGGTACATCAAAAATCCATCGAACCATTTTCATTACGAAAATGACCGTTCGATCTTGGACCATTTTATGAACTAGAAAATGCCTATCCATCTGAAATCTCAAACCATTTTCCAAACTGGAAAGGAACTGCTCATCTCGGACCATTTTTCGAATTGAAAAGTGATTGTCCATAAATCAATAACACATCAGTGCTCCCTCCCAACCTGGGAGTCATCTCTTCCTTTTTCAATAAGGAAGTCGTCTCCACTAGCTCAAGCTTGAGTACGCAAACTCTTTCATATTGAACAAAAGATTTACCAAAATGTCTGCTTATCTGATCATCTATGGAGATATGTATTGGAGAACCACTTTCTCCTTTCTGGACTTCATCATAGAGAATGTAATGCTTGATCTCAAATGTTTCATCCCAAATGTAATGCTTGATCTCCAATGTTTCTTAGATTTTATTTTTTTAAGTTTCATCCCTTTAAAGTTTATGTTTGTTAGTACCCCTTAGATAAATAAAATTTTGAGTCTTAACTCATGTTTGATCCTCAAATTGATTTTTTGGACTTAGAACCATTTTAGTTCATGATTTTAATTTTGGTCCCCTTCATGATTTGTCACTAGGATCGATCCCTCCCATGACTATACTGATGTGACACACCTTTCTCCTCATTCATGACCTCGTAGGCATGCCTTGATGTCCTTTCTTACCTATCCAATCATTTTTTAAATTGGAGCGCTACCCACTCATCAGGAGGTTCCGTAGCGCCTTTCCCATCCATCATGTTTTCCACCACGAGTTATTATTACCACGACTGATGTCATATTCCTTGTTTTCAACGCCAGGAGTTGGTTAAAGATAGCTCCAAGATCTTGTATTTATGACCCCTGATAATGATTTGTGATTTGAAAATTCAAGAAGGCTACGCTGCTCAAACTCACAGTTCTGACTAGGCAACAACGGTGCGACCAAATCTGATGCTGAGGTAAATTCGAGGGCCAAAATGTTCATGACTTCATCCTGAGATTTTTCTGAAGATTCCAACAGGTGTTTACTCCACATGTATCCCGTGATTTCCTCCTCTGCACATTAATTTTCACAAAGCATTTTCACTTAGGTTTTGTTTTATTGAGCTTGCACAGTTGTAAGGGACTCATCTTCGCATCATAGCTTTGTCTCCTCTCTTTTCAAACCTGTGAACTCCATTTCTTGTATCTAAGTCTGATTACTTCTTCCCACCATAGCTATTGATGTTGAAAACACCTAAATAGCCTATCATCTGCATATGCATCACACTACCCAGAAGCGCTGCTTAACCCCTCTATGTCTCCCCTACTTCCTTTCATTTTAGAGTTTAGTGTTTTTACCTAGTTACAAAGGTCAATTATAGATTACCCCCTCATTTTTCTAAACTCTCAATGTCTGTACAAATCTAAGGGTGTGATTCCCACAGTCAAAACTCGGATTATTAGGACCAGTCTGATTTTAAAGGTCAGCCTTGAACATTTGAAGCCTGATTTTAAGTCCTCCTGGTTATTACTACCCCGTAAGCCTTAAAAATATCTCATTCTAAGCCATGCAAACTCCTCAGATGAAGAAGACACACAAAGGGGGAAAGGTGGTTAGAACAGAACTTGTGGATATACATCTTTTTGATACAAAGCCCATGGAAAGGGAGGTTTTTCAAAGAGTGGGATGCCTCTCTTTCTGCCAGAATATGCAAAGAGGCCATCCAGAGGTGGCAAGACAGTTTGCATTAAATTTTGATGGCAGAAGAACCAAGGTTGGGAATTTAGAATTTGAGGTGACAGAGGCCTCTATTTCAACTGCACCAGGAATCCCTATTATAGGTGAAAAGTGGTTTAAAGCCATGGCTTTGAGTTCACCCTATGCCAAAGATCTCCTTAAGCCTGAACATCAAGCCAATGATTTGTCTAGAGGCATGCCAAGGAGTCAATTGATTGAGAAATATGACAGGATATTGAAGATCATCCAGAGATATTTTACATGTGAAGGGAGATTTAACACATTGTACCAGTACCATGTAAGGATTTTGCTACATTTTACTGGTAAGGTTGAAATGAATATTCCCTACTACTTGTTAAGGAGAATAGGTAAGATTTAATACATGATGAAATCCAAGTCTAAGGATGTGGATACTAGCATCTTCCACTCTGGATTGATCAGAATGCTAGTCTCTGAGGAATTGGGTAAGAAGAGATTTCATGTGAATATTTTGTTGTTGCTTCTCAATTTAAGTTGGATGTAGCATCTTCTCCTCAATCATAGATTGCAAGTCCTTTATCACCTACCAGTGTTGTTAAAGTAGGGACCAGTGGGAAGAGAAAGGGTAGAGCCCCTGTTCAAGCTTCAGACGTCATCAAGCAAGTCACAGAAACAGAGGAGGAAGCATGTCCTTCCCCACAGAGAGATATTTCACCACCTCCTCCACCAGGGTTAGAAGAAGTTCCTTCTCTACTAAAACTACATCCAAGAAAGGGAAGAATCTACACTTCTTCTCTTCTCCTCCAACATCCAATACCAGGGGCAGAAGACCTTTCACAAGATCATCAATTCCTAGGGAAGTTGTTGAAGAAAAATCTCTACCAGAAATCCATAAACAAAAGAAGAAGGGTAAAGGCATTGGAAATCATGTGGAAAGGAAATAAGAAACCCCTGTGAAAAAGAAGAAAGGTAAACACAAAACCACCAAGAACCTTGATGAGGCAGACAAGGCAATTCCTATGTAGGTGGAAGAGGAGACCAAAAAAAAACCTATTGAGACTGTGCATGTCACTGCTCCACCTAACAATCAGACATTCAAAAGATTAATTAGGCAACTTAGGGATGGAAGAAAAGAAGTGGCTCAGTTGAAAAGAGCGGCCATGTCTGACAGGGTGAAAATGAAAGATCTCATGGATAGATACAACCATAAACTTGACCTGGCAAGGTTTGCAACAAGAAAGGCCCAACCCCTTCATAGGCATCTACAAAACCTTTATAGGAAGAATAGAGGTTTTCAATCTCAGAACAGGAAACTCAAGGAAAAGTTGCAGCATTTTGAAGTTGAAGTAGCTCAAAGAAACTTGCAGGTATTGGTTGAAGCTTCCATTGAGAAAGAGACACCAATAGTCAAAGAGAGCACAACCCCACTAAAAAATCTTTTCATTTCTAAGAAGAAGAAGTTTGATGTGTCAAATGAATATCCTCCTACCAGAAAGAGTGTGAGGTTAAGTGTCAAGGTAACAAAATAGTTGGTGAAAGGTGAGCCCCATTTTTTAGGATGGTTCCTTTTTTTGGGAGGGTTAACTGATATTCAAATATTATCTATGCCACCTATACAGGCTTGTAAGCATTGATTCTCAGAGTTTTGGTATTTTTGTGAAGTGCTAACTCCCTCAACAGTAAAATGCAGACATTTCGTAGCGCCTTGGCGCTACAAAATAGTCTATTTCGATATTACACTGGTATGCTACCTATAGTGATGCCATGTCACCTAAAGATAATGGGTTTGACACTATGCAAGGTCACTACTTTCTCTGCACATGTTCAAGATTGGAGGTGTTGCATTTTTGACAGCACTACCTATACTTTGCACACAGATGCACAGTGGGGCTACATAAATTTGCTACCCAATATATGGCAGAGAATGAAGTTTTCACACATACACATCATAGTGGCGCTACATAAATTCACTATCTAATATTTCGCAGAGGCATAAGTTTGCACAGAGAATATGAGGGTTCAACGCTACCTTTCTACTTGTCTAGTTTTGAAGTGCACTACTCAGATTGCTACCTAAAGAAGCTACCAACATACACCAGGGATTCAGGAGGGCCAAGCTAACAACATTTTGGATATCTGATGATGGAGAAGATTGTAGAAACAATAGTTGGAATCATGAGGACAACCACATGCTCCTGAAAGACACATGGCAAACAAGGAGTTGCTCAACAAAAGGGAATCAAGTCAGTTTGAAGATTGGTTGGATTAGTCACCAACGTTTTACTATTTTTTAGCATAGGTTGTTAACCTAGTTGTTAGATGAAATAAATTCTTAGATATTTTCAAGGGAAGGAGGCCATCTCGTACCTCTAGTTGTTGCCTCCCTTTTGTTATAAATAGATAAATGAAATGCTTTAGTAGGTTTGGATGGTTGAGCAAGGATCCCTTAGACTTTAATATTTTGATGAAGTGACTGTGAACTGGCTATGTACTGGGTTTAAGACATTTTGGTTAATAGAAATCAACTTCTCTTTCATCTTATTTGCTTCTCATGCTAAATGTTCATGATTTGAATGATTGAAATGGATTATTGCAGTGATGTTATGGTGGATGTTTGATCATTATATTATCATGATGTTTATTTAGCTTCCTTAGTTTCTGAGTTCAAGAAAATCTTGTGTTAAGAAACTTTCTTCCTTAGGTTTTGTAGACCTGATGTTTATAGCAACCCCTACATTCCTCTCATTCAAGTCTTCCCGCTATTCATACTTACTCCCAATTACTAATTGAAGTTAGCCAAGACTTCTGAGTTGGAACATTATCATTTTGAGTCTTTTTCCATTTGACCCTTTAAAACACTCTTACATTCACATATAACCTCATGGGTATTGGGCTTGCCTTCCATGTAATCTGAAGGTGATTCCTAGTGCTAACATTCTTGGCACCGTTGTCGTGGAATGATTTGAAGACTTTTCCTTGGGATTGAATGACACAACATACTAGTCCTAAAGGTGCATTAGAACTCAGTATCATGAAGATTGTAGCTTGCACCTATTGACTCCATTGTTTCAGCTCTGGAACCTAAAGGCAGACATACACGATCAAATCCACAACTACCTTTGGTTCCTTCTGAGGCTGACCCAGAGAAAACAATAAAGAAGTGAAAAGCTTCTCTAAAACATTTTTTTGCTGTTGCTACAAGTGCTTCTGGTCAGTTGCCTGATTCCACTCTTGATACTCCAGTTGTTTTATCAAGTAAGATTTCTTTACCTTCTGCTGAAGTATCTAAGGAACTTGATTTTGAAGAGTTTCCTGTTGAATACTCTTCCTTTGAAACTGAATTGAAAGAAGAAAACATTGACATTTTCTCTTCCCCTGACATTGAAAAGTGTTTCAATCTTGATAGTTTTGAATATTTCCCTACTTTAGGTTTTGCTACACCTCTTTTTGTTAAAAAAATTTCTACCAAAGAAGTGGAAAATTCATCCCCTTTTCAGACCTTACCATCTTCTTCCAAGACTCATCCCTCTATTGTGAAAGATGAAACCCCCCCTTCATACTTTCATTCTTCTCCTAATCTACACACAGTCAAGTCTTCTTCTCCTTCTTGTTCACCAAGAGTTCAAAATCAAATGGTAGTTGTTAACCCCCCTGCAAATAGGATGGATTTCATAGTAGCTGCAAGATATGCTCCTCTAGTCTTACCTTAGCCAATGAGTGCTCTCCCTTCTGGAGATTATTTTAAATGCATTCCCAAGTTTACGGGAGAAGAAGATATAACAGCTAAGGAACATCTTGCTTCTTTCTATAGCTACACAGATAACCAAAATATTGAAAATGAGAATGTGTTGATGAGGGTTTTTGTCCAAAGCCTTTTTGGTGAGGCTAGGGAGTGGTTTAGGGGTCTGGCCCCTGGATCCATTACTGGTATTGAAGCATTGGATGAAGCTTTCTTGAGGCACTGGGGGGACAAAAAGGATTTTTTGTACTACATCACCGAATTTGGATGCCTAAAAAGGAAAGAAGGAGAGTCTGTCTTTGAATTTTCTAAAAGATTTAACAAAACGTACAAAAATATCCCTGATGAGATAAAACCACTAAAACCTTTGCAAAAATCACTTATTCTAGTTCATTTGACACTGAGTTCTGCCTCCTATTGAGAGAAAGAATATCACCTTCCTTAGTTCATATGCAAGATGTTGCCTTGGAGGTAGAATCCAATATAGTGGCATCAGATAAGCTCAGGGGGAAATATTATAGGGATAGGAGAAAAAACAAAGTTGAAGCTTCAACTTCTGATTCTTCTGTTGTCCATTCTCAATTAGATGAGCTGACCAAATTAGTAAAATCTCTTTCTAATGAGATTGAGAAGTTAAAATCAGAAGGTAAACAAACATATAGAAATGCTCAAAACATTGACAATAGAGGTAACTTTAGGAGACCAAATAATGCTCCCCAAATCCTTCCCAGAGATCTCAAAAACAAAGAAAGAGATGATCAGAGGGTACAATCTCCTTTGCAAAACAATTTGGTTGTTGATGAAGAAGAAGAGGAGGTAGAGGCTGATCTTGAGATTCACTACTTAGGTGACACATACCCATCCCCACATTTGACTCAATCCTCTTATGATAAATCCTTGATGGATATTCAAATTAATTAGTTAAGTAAGGGAGAGAAAGAAAAAGAAAATACTAATAGATATAATCTGAGATCTAAAAAGAATGAAGAAAAAATTGATGCCCCTAATCAACCTTCCCAAAAAGAAGATTATGCCAAGGCTGTGCTAGTGAGTAGCAAGGAAAAAGATTCTCAAAGTCCACAAGTTCTGATCGTAAATCCTTCTCCTGAAACCAAAGAGATCTTGAAGCCTTCTTCTTCCTTCAGTTTTGAGAATGAGATCCCGAAAATAAACATCCCTATACCTTTTTTGGAATTGATAAAAAATGAAGAATTTAAAAAGTATCTATCCAAAATGTTACAGCCCAAAGCCTCTCCAAATGACACTTATTTAGTAAATCCGCAAGATGAAAAGCCAGTAGTGATTTTGGGTCCATTGATAGAAGACAAAGATGATTCATCCCCCTCTTTCTATACATCACTAAATATTCATGATAAGGTGTTTCATAATTGTTTGATGGATTCAGGGGCATCCCACAATCTCATGCCAAAATCTGTTATGGATGAACTTGGGTTAGAAATCACAAAAACTTATCATGACTTATATTCTTTTGAATCTAGAAAAGTGAAGTGTCTTGGATTCATTAAGGATATGGTGGTGACTTTATTTCAGTTTCCCATGAAACATATACCTATGGATATCGTAGTTGTTGATGTTCCCCCCAAGTTTGGCATGCTTTTTTCAAGGTCTTGGATAAAAAGACTTGGGGGGACCTTGCATATGGATCTCTCTTATGATACTATTCCCATTTTTTGGTGAGATCATAGAAGACATTACAGGGAAGCTCAATTGGCTTACATCATTAGTGATGAAGCAAACCCCACAAATCACCTTGTTTTTTTATTTTGATATAGATCTGGGATCTAGCATTTTGCAGCTCACTAACACTCCCGAAGCCCCTTTAGAAATTAGAAAACAGTCCATTACCTTTTATGAAGATCCTCTTCTAACCACTTTTGTCTGGAAGTTGTTCTTTGATGGAGCCTCTTCCAAGGAAGGTGTTGGTGTTGGGGTGGTCTTTGTCTCACCAACTCAATAAACTATATCTTTGTCATATAAACTAGAATTTGAGACTACTAATAATGTGGTAKAGTATGAAGCTMTTGTCTTGGGGTTGAGGGCTGATAAAGACATGGGGATAGAAGAGATATCAGTGTTTGGGGATGTTGAATTAATAGTCCATCAKATTAAAAATCTGTATCAAACAAAGCACCCAAGGCTTATATCTTACAGAAATGAAGTGTGGGATTTGGTGGACARTTTTTTCTCTGCTTTTAACATATCATTCRTTCCTAGAGAAGAGAATACCATGGATGATTCTTTGGCTGTATCAGCAAGAAACTTCATAATTCCTATACCACCCAAGATCAAGTATKATGTAGAAGTTAATTATAGGCCTTCTATATCGGACAATGTAAAATATTGGAAGGTGTTCGAAGATGATTTAGAGCTTAAAATTTTCCTTGAGACTGTTGATGAGTTTTATGCATTGCACATTAATCAGGATCATGATTMAGAAATTATTCCTCATGCTGATGTATTCCTCAATAAAATTTCTAATCATCATATTGTCCAACTACCTAGCAATCATATTCCAAAAGGACTAGTTCCTTTGGAAAGATTATTTGACTGGAACGATGTGGCAGTGAAAGGGAAGGTATCCATTGATGATGTTGATATAGCAGAATGCAATTTGGGCACTGAAAAGAATTTGAAATACATCAAATTATCAAGCAACCTATTAGAAGAGAAGAGGGAAGAATATACTAAGTTGTTGAAGGAATTTGCTGATGATTTCACTTGGACTTATGAAGATCTCAGAACTTATGACACAAGCATTATAGAGCATAGGATTCCATTAAAAGAAGGCACCAAACCCTTCAAGAAAAATTTGAGGCAAATCAATCCTATGCTGCTTCCTATCATGGAGAAAGAGGTAAAAACCATTTTAGATGCAAAGATTATCATTCATTTGAGGTATTCTGAATGGGTGGCCAATTTGGTCCCAGTAAGAAAAAAGAATGGAGAAATCAGACTTTGCATTGATTTCCAAAATTTGAACAGAATCTCAAAAAAGGATAATTACCCTTTGCCCAAGATGGAGCACATATTATAGAAGGTGACAGGACCAACCAGGATGTCCATGGTTGATGGTTCTTCTGGGTACAATTAGGTCTTTGTTTTGCCAGAAGATAGAGAGAAGACGACCTTTACCACTCCTTGGGGTACATTTATGTACGCCAAGATGCCCTTTGGTTTGATGAATGTAGGGGAAACTTTTCAGCGAGCTATGGACATAACATTTATTGGAGAGAAGGATAAGTTTTTTTTTATCTATTTAGATGACATAACAATGTACTCTTAGTCTGATAAAGAACATTGCGATCACTTAAGAAAGGTTTTCTTGAAATGTAGAAAATTTAGCTTCTCTTTGAATACAAAAAAATCATTGTTTGCCATGAAGGAAGGAAAATTATTGGGACATATCGTGTCATGTGAAGGGGTAAGGATTGATTCTAGCAGGGTTGAAGCTATACAAACATCGTCACTCCCTAGATCGAAAAAAGAGGTTCAATCTTTTATGGGAAAAAATATTTTTTTAAGAAGATTTGTGTCAAATTTTGTTGAGTTGGTTAAGTATATCACAACCATGATGAGGAAGGATAGTGAAATCAAATGGACTACTGAGTCCTGTGATTCTTTTGATCATATAAACAAATCCTTGACTAAAGTCTCGGTTCTTGTGAGACTAGACTACTCCGAGGACTTTCTTATTTTTTTCTTTTGCCTCTTTTGATATGGTAGCAGTAGTCTTATTGCAGAAGAACACTGAAGGCTTAGATCAGCCCATTGCCTTTTTCAGCAGGGCATTGAGAGATGCTGAATTAAAATATGACATCATGGATAAGAAAGCCTATGCATTGGTTAAAGATCTTAAGTCCTTTAGAGTTTATGTCCTACATTCAAGATTTATTTCTTATGTCCCATCAATTGTTGTATAAGAAATTCTTATTCATCTTGATATAGATGGAAAAAGGAGCAAGTGGATTGCTAAATTACTTGAATTTGATTTGGAAATTAATCCTACGAAATTGGTTAAAGTCAAGGGTTTAGCCAAGCTCTTGGTTGAATCAAACTGCTCAGCTTTGGGGGTGAATTTCATCCACTCATGTTCAGAAAATTAGCAGGATGAAACAACTGATAGAGGTTCTCAAATCATCTCTGCATTGGCAAATTGCAGTTGGTACAAGGACATTATATTTTTTCTACAAAATTTACACAAATTGCTCAAGTTTGGGGGTGAATTTCATCCACTCATGTTCATAAAATCAATAGGCTGAAACAACTGATAGAGGTTGTCAAATCATCTCTGCATTGGAAAATTGCAGTTTGTACAAGGACATTATATTTTTTTTGCAAAATTTACAGCCTCCAAGTGGTATGGAAAAGAGCGAGGTGAGAGCCTTAAAACTCAAATCAATAAAGTATTGCCTGGTTGATCAAATTTTGTATTGGAGGGATCCATTAGGATTTCTTTTAAGATGCCTAGACCCCCAAGAAGCCCAAAAGATTATGTATGATTTTCATGACAGTCTATGTGGGGGGCATCATTATTGGATAACCACGATATACAAGATCCTCGGGGCTAGGTACTTCTGGCCTAGTTTGTTCACTGGTGTTTGTGCTATTATCAGATCCTGTGCTAAATGTCAGAATTTCTTTGGAAAGCAGTAGCTTAAGTCTTTGCCATTATAGCCTGTGGCATCTTTAGGACCTTTCCAACAGTGGGGTCTAGATTTTACTAGTCAAATTCATCCC
Source organism: Picea engelmannii (assembly GCA_009831015.1). Classification (NCBI taxonomy): domain Eukaryota; kingdom Viridiplantae; phylum Streptophyta; class Pinopsida; order Pinales; family Pinaceae; genus Picea; species Picea engelmannii. Next base: position 45,078 of record ML803990.1, on the reverse strand, counting down.
GCTTCTAGTGGTCAACATAGATGGATCTTGACTACTACATATTACTTTACTAAATGGATTGAAGCTATTCCTACAAGGAATTATTCCCACAAAGTGATCATCGGTTTCCTTGAAGACATTATGGCAAGGTTTGGGTGTCCTGACAAAATCGTCACTGATAATGTTACATCTTTCAAGGCTGAACCATTGATTTAGTTCTGTGAACAGTTTGGGATCACTTTGATTCATTCTACCCCTTACTACCGTCAGGGAAACAGGCTTGCAGAATCCTCAAACAAAAGAATTATAAAGATTATTAAAAAGATGTTAGAGGATAACAAAAAGGCATTGGACTCAAAAATCAAATTTTCTCTATGGGATGATAGAGTGACTGTAAAAAATTCCCTGGGACTTTCCCCTTTCCAGTTGGTGTATGGATTTGAGGCAATTTTTCCTTCTCATCTTAGCTTACATGTGGAAAAATTATCCCAAGATTACCAAGGGGAGCCCAATAATATGATCAGAAGGATTCAACAGCTGGTTGAAGTGTAACAGACTCAGGAGCAGCTTGTATACAAAGCATATGATCATCAACTGAAGATCAAGTGGGCATTCAATAAAAAAGTGAACAAAGAGGATTTTCAACTGGGCGATTCGGTGCTCAAGTGGGATGCACTGAACCAAGATAAATGCAAGCACGGTAAATTTGAAGAGTTATGGATCTATCTTTTCAAAATCTTGAGGTATTCTCTAATAACACTTTCAAGTTGCAGAATATGGAGAATGAAGAGATTTTTGGTGGCCTTGCCAATGGGCATTACCTGAAAAATCACTTTGCTTGAGCCTTGAGTGGCTCTTCATGTCATTGTAAATATCATTTTATTTTTATTTTTGTTTCAATAACTGACCCCATATCCCTAGGATAAGACACTGAATCTACACATTCTTGGCAGCCCACAGGGGGCATGCCATCCCCTGTGGAGCCAATGTTATCACACTGAATAGCCTTGGGGTTTTAGTTTGTTTTTATCCTTTTTTAAGCCTTAGATTTTAATTTTTTAAGTTTCATCCCTTTAAAGTTTATATTTGTTAGGACCCCTTAGATAAATAAATTTTTTAGTCTTAACTCATGTTTGATCCTCAAATTGATTTTTTGGACTTAGAACCATTTTAGTTCATGATTTGAATTTTGGTCCCCTTCATGATTTGTCAGTAGGATCAATCCCTCCCATGCTAGACTGATGTGACACACTTTCTCCTCATTAATGACCTCATAGGCATGCCTTAATGTCCTTGCTTACCTATCCATTCATTTTTTAAATTGGAGCACTGCCCACTCATCAGGTGGTTCCGTAGCGCCTTTCTCGTCCATCATGTTTTCCACCACGAGTTATGATTACCACGACTGATGTCATGTTCCTTTTTTTTAGTGCCAGGAGTTGGTTAAATATACCTCCAAGATATCTTATTTATGAGCCCTAATAACGGTTTGTGATTTGAAAATTCAAAAAGGCTATGTTGCTCAAACTCATAGTTCTGACCAGGCAACAACGGTGCGACCAAATCTGATGTTGAGGTAGATTCAAGGGCTGAAATGTTCATGACTTCATCCTGAGATTTCGCTGAAGATTCAAACAAGTGTTTACTCCATAGGTATCCCGTGATTGCCTCCTCTGCACATTAATTTTCACAAAGAATCCATGCTCAGGTTTTGGTTTATCAGGCTTGCACAGTTGTAAGGGACTCATCTTCGCATCATATCCTTGTCTCCTCTCTTTTCAAATCTGTGAACCCCATTTCTTGTATCTAGGTCTGATTACTTCTACCTGCCATATCTATTGAGGTTGCAAACACCTAAATAACCTATCCTCTGCATACGCATCGCGCTACCCAGAGTCGTTGCTTAACCCCTCTGTGTCTCCTCTGCTTCCTTTCATTTTGGAGTTAATCATTTTTACCCAGTTATAAAGGTCAATTACAAATTACCCCCTCATTTTTCTAAACTCTCAATGTCTATACAAATCTAAGGGTGTGATTCCCACAGTCAAAACTTTTCTTATTAGCACCAATTTGTTTTAAAAGGTCAGCCTTGTACATTTGAAGCCCGATTTTAAGTCATCCTGGTTATTACTACCCCATAATCCTTAAACATCTCTCATTATAAGCCATGGAGACTCCTCAGATGAATAAGACACACAAAGGGGGCAAGGTAGTTAGAATAGAACCTGTGGATATGCATCTTTTTGATACAGAGCGCATGGTAAGGGAGGTTTTTCAGAGAGTGGGATGCCTCTCTTTCTGCCAGAATATGCAAAGAGGCCATCCAGAGGTGACAAGATAGTTTGCATTACATTTTGATGGAAGAAGAACCAAGGTTGGGAATTTAGAATTTGAGGTGACAGAGGCCTCTATTTCAGCTACAACAGGAATCCCTATTACAGGTGAAAAGTGGTTTAAAGCCATGGCTTTGAGTTTATCCTATGCCAAAGATCTCCTTAATCCTAAAAATCAAGCCAACGATTTGTCTAAAGGCATGCCAAGGAGTTAATTGATTGAGCAATTTGACAGGATATTGAAGATCATCTAGTGATATTTTACATGTGAAGGGATATTTAACACATTGTACCAGTACCATGTAAGTCTTTTGCTACATTTTACTGGTAAGTTTGAAATGAATATTCCCTACTAATTTTTAAGGATCATAGGTAAGATGTCAGACATGATTCAATCCAAGTCTAAGGATGTGGATAATAGCATCTTCCACTCTGGATTGATCAGAATGCTAGTCTCTGAGGAATTGGGTAAGAAATATATTTCATGGGAACAATTTTTTTGTTGCTTCTCACTTTAAGTTGGATGTAGTATCTTCTCCTCAATCACATATTGCAAGTCCTTTATCACCCACTAGTGTTGTTAAACCAGGGACTAGTAGGAAGAGAAAGGGCAGAGCCCCTGTTCAAGTTTCATAGGTCATCAAGCAAGTCACAGAAACGGACGAGGAAGATTGTCCTTCCCCACAGAGAGATTTTTCACCACCTCCTCCACCAGGGTTAGAAGAAGTTCCTTCTTCTACTAAAACTACATCCAAGAAAGGGAAGAATCTACACTTATCCTCTTCTACTCCAACAACCAATACCAAGAGAATATAACCTTTCACAAGATCATTAATTTCTAGGGAAGTTGTTGAAGAACAGTCCCTACCAAAAATCCCTGTACAAAAGAAGAAGGGTAAAGGCATTGGAAATCATGTGGAAAGGAAAGAAGAAACCCCTATGAAAAATAAGAAAGGTAAAAACAAAACCACCAAGAAGCCTGATGAGAGAGAAAAGGAAGTTCCTATGCAGGTGGAAGAGGAGACCGAGAAAAAACCTTTTGAGACTGTGCGTGTCACTACTCCACTTGACAGTCAGACAATCAAAAGATTAATCAGGCAACTTAGGGATGCAAGAAAAGAAGTGGCTTAGTTGAAAACAGAGGCCATGTCTGACAGGGTGAAAATGAAAGAGCTCATGGATGGCTACAACCATACCCTTTACCTAGAAAGGTTTGCAGAAAGAAAGGCCCAGCCCCGTCATAGGAAGCTCCAAAACCTTTATAGGCATAATAGAGGTTTTCAATCTCAGAACAGGAAACTCAAGGAAGTGTTGCAACATTTTCAAGATGAAGTAGATCAAAGAAACTTGGAGGTATTGGTTAAAGCTTCCATTGAGAAAGAGACACCAGTAGTCAAGGAGAGCACAACCCCACTGAAAAATCCTGTCATTGCTAAGAAGAAGAAGTTTGTTGTGCCAAATGAAGATCCTCCTTGTAACAGAAAGAGTGTGAGGTTAAGTGTCAAGGTAACAAAATAGCTGGTGAAAGGTGAGCCTCATTTTTTAGGATGGTTCCTTTTTTGGGAGGGTTAATTGATATTCAAATATTATCTCTGCCACCTATATAGGCTTTTAAGTGCTGATTCTAAGAGTTTTGGGATTTTTTTGAAGTGCTAACTCCCTCAGTAGTAAAATGTAGACATTCTGTAGCGCCTTGGCACTACAGAATAGTCTATTTCGGTATTACACTGATATGCTACCTATAGTGTTTCCATGTCACCTAAAGATATTGGGTTTGACACTATGAATAGTCACTACTTTCTCTGCACATGTTCAATATTGGAGGTGTTGCATTTTTGACAACGCTACCTAAACTTTGCACACAAATGCACAGTGGCGCTATGTAAATTTTCTACCCAATATCTGGCAGAGAACTAAATTTGCACCCATATGCATCACAGTGGTGCTACATAAATTTGCTACCTAATATTTTGCAGAGGGATAAGTTTGCACAAAGAATATGAGGGTTTGGTGCTACCTTTCTACTTGTCCAATTTTGAAGTGCGCTACTCAGATTGCTACCTAAAGAAGCTACCAAGAGACACCAGGCATTCAGGAGGGCTAAGATAACAACATTTTGGATAGTTGATGATGGAGAAGATTGTAGAAACAATAGCTGGCATCATGAGGACAACCACATGCTCCTGAAAGACACATGGAAAACAAGGAGCTGTGCGGAAAAAGGGAATCAAGTAAGTTTGAAGATTGGTTAGATTAGTCACCAACTTTTTCCTATTTTTTAGCATAGGTTGTTAACCCAGTTGTTAGATGAAACAAATTCTTAGAGATTTTCAAGGGGAGGAGGCTAGCTCGTACATCCATTTGTTGCCTCCCTTTTGTTATAAATAGATAGATGAAATTCTTTAGTAGGTTCAGATGGTTGAGCAAGGCTCCCTTAGACTGTAATATTTTTATGAAGTGACTATGAACTGGCTATGTACTGGATTTAAGACATTTTGGTTAATAGAAATCAACTTCTCTTTTATCTTATTTGCTTTTGATGCTAAATTTTCATGCTTTGAATGATTCACATGGATGATTGTGGTGATGTTATGGTGGATGTTTGATCATTATATTATCATGATGTTTATTTATCTTCCTTAGTTTCTGAGTTCAAGAAGATCTTGCGTTAAGAAACTTTCTTCCTTAGGATTTTGTAGACCTAATGTTTACATCAGCCGCTACATTAATCTCATTCAAGTCTTCCCTCTATTCATACTTACTCCCAATTACTGATTGAAGTTAGCCAAGGCCTTGATTGCTGGTGCATGCTAGCCCTATTTTCTGAGTTGGAACATTATCATTTTGAGTCTTTTTCCATTTGACCCTTTAAAACACTCTTACATTCACATATAACCTCATGGGTACTGGGCTTGCCTTCCATGCAATATGAAGGTGATTCCTAGTGATAACATTATTGGCACCGTTGTCGAGGAATGATTTGAAGACTTTTCCCTAGGATTGAATGACACAACATAATAGTCCTAAAGGTGAATTAGAACTCAATATCTTGAAGATTGTAGCTTGCACCTAGCGACTCCATTGTTTCAGCTCTGGCACCTAAAGTCAGACATACGAGATCAAATCCAAAACTACCTTTGGTTCCATTTGAGGTTGACTCAGAGAAAATAATCAAGAAGGGAAAATCTTCTCTAATTTTTTTTTTTGTTGTTGCTACAAGTGCTTCTGGTCAGTTGCCTGATTCCACTCTTGATACGCCAGTTGTTTTATGAAGTAAGTTTTCTTTACCTTCTGCTGAAGTATATAAGAAACTTGATTTTGAAAACTTTCCTGTTGAATACTCTTCCTTTGAAACTGAATTGAAAGAAGAAAACATTGACATTTTCTCTTCCCCTGACATTGAAAAGTGTTTCAGTCTTGATAGTTTTGAAGATTTCCCTACTTTAGGTTTTTCTACACCTCTTTTTGTTAAAACTTTTGCTTCCAAAGAAGTGGAAACTTCATCCCATTTTCAGACCTTATAATCTTCTTCCAAGACTCAACCCTCTACTCTGAAAGTTGAAATCCCCCCTTCATACTTTCATTCTTCTCCTAATCTACACACAGTCAAGTCTCCTTCTCCTTCTTGTTCACCAAGAGTTCAAAATCAAATGGAAGTTGTTAACCCCCCTCCAAATAGGATGGATTCCATAGTGGTTGAAAGATATGCTCCTCTAGTCTTACCTCAGCCAGTGAATTCTCTCCCTCCTAGAGATTATTTGAAATACATGCCCATGTTTACGAGAGAAGAAGATATAACAGTTGAGGAACATCTTGTTTCTTTCTACAACTATGCAGATAACCAAAATATTGAAAAGGAGGATGTGTGGATGAGGGTTTTCATTCAAATCCTTTTTGGTGAGGCTAGGAAGTGGTTTAGGGGTCTGGCCCCTGGATCCATTACTGGTATTGAAGCATTGGATGAAGCTTTCTTGAGGCACTGGGGGGGACAAAAAGGATTTTTTGTACTACATCATCAAATTTGGATCCCTAAAAAGGAAAGAAGGAGAGTCTGTCTCTAAATTTTCTAAAAGACTTAACAAAATGTACAACAAGATCCCTGATGAGATAAAACCCACTGAAACCTCTGAAAAAATCACTTATGCCAGTGCATTTGACCCCGAGTTCTACCTCCTATTGAGAGAAAGAAGATCACCTTCCTTAGTTCATATGCAAGATGTTGCCTTGGAGGTAGAATCCAATATAGTGGCATCAAATAAGCTCAGGGGGGAATCTGATAGGGATAGGAGAAAAAACAGAGCTAAAGCTTCAACTTCTGATTCTTCTGTTGTCCATTCTCAAGTAGATGAGCTGGCCAAATTAGTAAAATCTCTTTCTATTGAGATTGAGAAGTTAAAATCAAAAGGTAAACAAACATATATAAATGCTCAAAACATTGACAATAGAGGTAACTTCAAGAGACCAAATAATGCTCCCCAAATCCTTCCCAGAGATCCTATAAATAGAGAAAGAGATGATCAGAGGGTACAAGCTCCTTTCCAAAAACATTTGGTTTTTGATGAAGAAGAAGAGGAGGTAGAGGTTGATCCTGAGATTCACTTCTTATGTGACACATCCCCATTCCCACACTTGACTCAATCCTCTTATGAGAAATCCTTGATGGATATTCAATTTAATGAGTTAAGTAAGGGAGAGAAAGAAAAAGAAAATACTAATAGATATAATCTAAGATATAAAAAGAATGAAGAAAAAACTGATGCCCCTAATCAACCTGCCCAAAAAGAAGATTCTTCCAAGGTTGTGCGAGTGAGTAGCAAGGAAAAATATTCTCAAAGTCCACAAGTTATGATCAGAAATCCTTCTTTTGAAACCAAAGAGATCTTGAAGCCTTCTTCTTCCTTCAATATTGAGAATGAGATCCAAAAAATAAATATCCCTGTAGCTTTTTTGGAATTGATAAAAAATGAAGAATTTAAAAAATATCTATCCAACATGTTACAGCTCAAAGCCTCTCCAAATGCCATCGATTTAGTAAATCTGCAAGATGAAAATCCAGTAGTGATTTTGGGTCCATTGATAGAAGACAGAGATGATTCATCCCCCCCTTTCTATACGTCATTGAATATTCATGATAACATGATGCATACTTGTTTGATGGATTCAGGGGCATCCCACAATCTCATGCCAAAATCTGTTATGGATGAACTTGGGTTAGAAATCGCAAAAACTTATCATGACTTATATTCTTTTGACTCCAGAAAAGTGAAGTGTCTTGGAGTCATTAAGCATATGGTGGTGACTTTATTTCAGTTTCCCATGAAAAGTATACTCATGGATATTGCAGTTGATGATGTTCCCCCCAAGTTTGGCATGCTTTTGTCAAGGTCTTGCATAAAAAGACTTGGGGGGACCTTGCAGATGGATCTCTCTTATGCTACTATTCCTGTTTTTGGGGGAGAGAATAGAAGTCTTTACAGGGAAATTCAATTGGCTTACATCATTAGTGATGAAGCAAACCCCACAAATCACCTTTTTTTTCTTTTGATAGAGATTTGGGATCTAGCATTTTGCAGCTCACTGACACTCCCGAAGCCCCTTTAAAAATCAAAATACAATCCATTACCTTTTATGAGTAGCCTCTTCTAACCACTTCTATTTGGAAGATGTTCTTTGATGGAGGCTCTTCCAAGGAAGGTGTTGGTGTTGGGGTGGTCTTTGTCTCACCAACTCAAGAAACTATATCTTTGTCATATAAACTAGAATTTGAGACTACTAATAATGTGGCAGAGTATGAAGCTCTTGTCTTGGGGTTGAGGGATGCTAAAGACATGGGGATAGAAGAGCTATCAGTATATGGGGATGCTGAATTAATAGTCTATCATATTAAAAATATTTATCAAACAAAGCACCCAAGGCTTAGATCTTACAGAAATGAAGTGTGGGATTTGGTGGACATTTTTTTCTCTGCTTTTAACATATCATTCATTCCTAGAGAAGAGAATACCATGGCTGATTCTTTGGCTGTATCAGAAAGCAACTTTAGAATTCCTATACCACCCATGATCAAGTATGATGTAGAAGTCAAGTACAGGCTTTCTATATCAGACAATGTAAAATATTGGAAGGTGTTCGAAGATTATTTAGATATTAAAAATTTCCTCAAGATTGTTGATGAGTTTTCTAAATTACACATTGATCAGGATCATGATTCAAAAATTACTCCTCATGCTGATGTTTTCCTCAATAAAATTTCTAATCATCATATTGTGCAACTACCTAGCAATCATATTCCAAAAGGAATAGCTCCTTTGGAAAGATTATTTGACGGGAATGATGTGGCAGTGAAAGGGAAGGTATCCACTGATGATGTTGATATAGCTGAGTGCAATTTGGGCACTGAAAAGAATCTGAAATATGTCAAATTGTCAAGCAACCTATCAGAAGAGCAGAGGGAAGAATATACTAAGTTGTTGAAGGAATTTGTTGATGTATTTTCTTGGAATTATGAATATCTCAGAACTTATGACACAAGCATTATAGGGCATATGATTCCATTAAAAGAAGACACCAAACCCTTTAGGCAAAAGTTGAGGCAAATCAATCCTATGTTGCTGCATGTCATGGAGAAAGAGGTAAAAAAGATTTTATATGCAAAGATTATCATTCCTTTGAGGTATTTTGAATGGGTGGCCAATTTGGTCCTAGTAAGAAAAAAAAATGGAGAAATTATTCTTTGCATTGATTTTTGAAAATTGAACAGAATCTCAAAAAAGGATAATTATCCTTTGCCCAAGATGGAGCACATATTACAGAAGGTGACAGGAGCAGCCAGGATATCCATGTTTGATGGTTTTTCCAAGTACAATCAGGTCTCTATTTTGCTGGAAGATAGAGACAAGACGACCTTTACCACTCCTTGGGGTACATTTATGTACGCCAAGATGCCCTTTGGTTTGATGAATGTAGGGGAAACTTTTTAGCGAGCTATGGACATAGCATTTATTAGAGAGAAGTATAAGTTTGTTTTTATCTATTTAGATGACATAGAAATGTACTCTCAGTCTAATAAAGAACATTGTGATCACTTAAGAAAGGTTTTCTTGAAATGTAGAAAATTTGGCCTCTCTTTGAATCCAAAAAAATCATTGTTTGCCATGAATGAAGGAAAATTATTGGGACATATCGTGTCATTTGAAGGGGTAAGGACTAATTCTAGCGGGTTTGAATATATACAAACATTGTCACTCCCTAGATCCAAAAAAGAGGTTCAACATTTTATGGGAAAAATTAATTTTTTGAGAAGATTTGTGTCAAATTTTGTTGAGTTGGTTAAGTATATCACAACCATGTTGAGGAAGGATAGTGAAATCAAATGGACTGTTGAGTCCCGTGATTCTTTTGATTGGATAATAAATCCTTGACTGAAGCCCAGGTTCCTGTCAACCCAAACTACTCCAAGGACTTTCTTATTTTTTCTTTTGCCTCTTTTGATATAGTAGCAATAGTCCTATTGCAGAAGAACGCTGAAGGCTTAGAGAAACCCATTGCCTTTTTCAGAAGGGCATTGAGAGATGCCGAATTAAAATATGAAATCATGGATAAGAAACCCTATGCATTGGTTAAAGCTCTTAAGTCCTTCAGATTTTATGTTCTGCATTCAAGAGTTATTGCTTATGTCCCATCAACTGTTGTAAAATAAATTCTTAGTCATCCTGATATAGACGGAAAAAAGAGCAAGTGGATTGCTAAATTACTTGAATTTGATTTGGAAATTAAGCCTACCAAATTGGTTAAAGGCTAGGGTTTAACCAAGCTCTTGGCTGAATCAAATTGCTCAGCATTGGGGGTGAATTTCATCCACTCATGTTTAGAAAATCAGCAGGCTGAAACAACTGATAGAGGTTCTCAAATCATCTCTGCATTGGAAAATTGCAGCTGGTACAAGGACATTATATTTTTTCTACAAAATTTACAACATCCAAGTGGTATGGAAAAGAGCAAGGTGAGAGCCTTAAAACTCAAATAAATAAAGTATTGTCTGGTTGATCAAATTTTGTATTGGAAGGATCCATTAGGAGTGCTTTTAAGATGCCTAGACCCCCAGGAAGCCCAAAAGATTATGTCTGATTTTCATGACAGTCTATGTGGGGGCATCATTATTGGAGAACCATGACATGCAAGATCCTTAGGTCTGGGTACTTCTAGCCTAGTTTTTTCACTGATGTTTTTGCTAATATCAGAGCCTGTGCTAAATGTCAGAAGTTCTCTGGGAAAAAACAACTTAAGTCTTTGCCATTAAAGCCTGTGGCGGCTTCAATACGTTTCCAGCAGTGGGGCCTAGATTTTATTGGGGAAATTCATCCCGCTTCCAGTGGTAAAAATAGATGGATATTGACTACTACAGATTACTTTAGTAAATGGATTGAAGTTATTCCTACAAGGAATGATTCCCACAAAGTGATCAACGGTTTCCTTGAAGACATTATGGCAAGGTTTGGGTGTCCTGACAGAATTGTCACTGATAATGATGCATCTTTCAAGGATAAATCATTGATTCATTTCTGTGAACAGTTTGGGATCACTTTGATTCATTCTACCCCTAACTACCCTCAGGGAAACGGGCTTGCAGAATCCTCAAACAAAATCATTATAAAGATTATTAAAAATTTGTTAGAGTATAACAAAAAGGCATGGGACTCAAAACTCAGATTTTCTCTATGGGATGATAGAGTGACGGTAAAAAGGTCCCTCAGACTTTCCCCTTTCTAGCTGGTGTATGGATTTGAGGCAATTTTTCCTTCTCATCTTGCCTTACCTGTGGCAAAATTCTTCCAATATTACCAAGGGGAGCCTGATCATATGATTAGAAGGATTCAACAGCTGGTTGAAGTGCAACAAACTTGAGAGAAGCTTGTAGAAAAAGAATATGATCATCAATCAAAGATCAAGAATGCATTCGACAAAAAAGTGAACAAAGAGGATTTTCAACTGGGCAATCTGGTGCTCAAGTGGGATGCACCGCAACAAGATAAAGGCAAGCACGGTAAATTTGAAGATTTATGGATTGGTCCTTTCAAAATCTCTGAGGTATTCTCTAATAACACTTTCAAGTTGTAGAATATGGAGAATGAACAGATTTTTGGTGGCCCTGTCAATGGGCATTTCCTGAAAATGTACTTTGCTTGAGCCTTGAGTGGCTCTTCATGTCATTGTAAATATAATTTTATTTTTATTTTTGTTTCAATAACTGACCCCATAGCCCTAGGATAAGGAACTGAATCTACTCATTCTTGGCATCCCACAGGGGGCATTCCATCCCCTGCGGAGCCAATGTTATCACACTAAATTGCCTTGGGTTTTTAGTTTGTTTTTATCCTTTTTTAAGCCTTAGATTTTAACCTTTTAATTGTCATCCCTTTAAGGTTTACGTTTGTTAGGACCCATTAGATAAATAAAGTTTTGAGTCTTAACTCATTTTTGATCCTCAAATTGATTTTTTGGACTTAGAACCATTTTAGTTCATGATTTGAATTTTCGTCCCCTTCATGATTTGTCACTAGGATCAATCCCTCCCATGACTATGCTGATGTGACACACCTTTATCCTCATTCATGACCTCGTAGGCATGCCTTGTTGTCCTTGCTTACATGTCCAATCATTTTTTAAATTGGAGCACTGCCCACTCATCAAGCGGTTTCGTAGCGCCTTTCCCATCCATCATGTTTTCTACCACGAGTTATGATTACCATGACTGATGTCATGTTCCTTATTTTCAGCACTAGGAGTTGGTTAAATATACCTCCAATATCTTGTATTTATGAGCCTTGATAACGTTTTTTGATTTGAAAATTCAAGAAGGTTGCGCTGCTCAAACTCACAGTTTTGACTAGGCGACAGCGATGCAACCAAATCTGATGTTGAGGTAGATTCGAGGGCCAAAATGTTCGTGACTTCATCCTGAGATTTCATTGAATATTCAAACATGTGTTTACTCCACAGGTATCCCGTGATTGCCTCCTCTGCACATTAATTTTCAAAAAGAATTCACACTCAAGTTTTGGTTTACCGGGCTTGCACAGTTGTAAGGGACTCATCTTCGCATCATAGCCTTGTCTCCTCTCTTTTCAAACTTGTGAACTCCATTTCTGGTATGTAGGTCTGATTACTTATACCCGCCATAGCTATTGAGGTTGCAACAACGTAAATAGCCTATCCTCTGCATATGCATCGCGCTACCCAGAGGCACTTCTTGACCCCTCTATGTCTCCCCTGCTTCCTTTCATTTTGGAGTTCAGCATTTTTACCCAGTTATAAAGGTCAATTACATATTACCCCCTCATTTTTCTAAACTCTCAATGTATGTACAAATCTAAGGGTGTGATTCCCGCAGTCAAAACTCTGCTTATTACCACCAGTCCATTTTTAAAGGTCAGCCTTGTTCATTTGAAGCCTGATTTTAAGCCTCCTGGTTATTACTACCCCATAAGCCTTAAAAATCTCTCATTCTAAGCCATGGAGACTCCTCAGATGAAGAAGACACACAAAGGGGGAAAGGTGGTTAGAATAGAACCTTTGGATATGAATATTTTTGATACAAAGCCCATGCCAAGGGAGGTTTTTCAGAGAGTAGGGTGCCTCTCTTTCTGCTAGAATATGCAAAGAGGTCATCCAGAGGTGACAAGATAGTTTGCATTACATTATGATGGAAAAAGAACCAAGGTTGGGAATTTATATTTTGAGGTGAAAGAGGCCTCTATTTCAGCTGCAACAGGAATCCCTATTACAGGTGAAAAGTGGTTTAAAGCCATGGATTTGAGTTCAACCTATGCCAAAAATCTCCTTAAGCCTGAACATCAATCCAATGATTTGTCTAAAGGCATGCCAAGGAGTCAATTGATTGAGCAGTTTGACAGAATATTGAAGATCATCCAGATATATTTTACATGTGAAGGGAGATTTAACACATTGTACCAGTACCATGTAAGGATTTTGCTACATTTTACTGGTAAGGTTGAAATGAATATTCCCTGCTACTTGTTAAGGAGAATAGGTAAGATGTCATACAAGATTCAATACAAGTCTAAGGATGTGGATACTAGCATCTTCCACTCTGGATTGATTAGAATGCTAGTCTCTGAGGAATTGGGTAAGAAAGAGATTTCATGGGAACTTGTTGTTGCTTCTCACTTTAAGTTGGATGCAACATCTTCTCCTCAATCACAGATTGCAAGTCCTTTTTCACCCACCAGTGTTGTTAAATCAAGGACCAGTAGGAAGAGAAAGGGTAGAGCCCATGTTCAAGTTTCATAGGTCATCAAGCAAGTCATAGAATGGAGGAGGAAGCATGTCCTTCACCACAGAGAGATTTTTCACCACCTCCTCCACCAGGGTTAGAAGAAGTTCCTTCTTATAATAAAACTACATCCAAGAAAAGGAAGAAGCTACACTTCTCCTCTTCTCCTCCAACATCCAATACCAAAGGCAAAAGACCTTTCACAAGATCATCAATTCCTAGGGAAGTTGTTGAAGAACAGTCCCTACCAGGAATTCCTATACAAAATACGAAGGGTAAAGGCATTGGAAAGCCTATGGAAAGGAAAGAAGAAACCCTTGTGCAAAAGAAGAAAGGTAAAAACAAAACCACCAAGAAGCCTGATGAGGCATACAAGGAAATTCCTATGCAATTGGAAGAGGAGACCGAGAAAAAACCTATTGAGACTGTGCATGTCACTTCTCCACCTGACAATCAGACATTCAAAATATTAATCAGGTAACATAGGGATGCAAATAAAGAAGTGGCTCGGTTGAAAACAGAGGCCATGTCTGATAGGGTGAAAATGAAAGAGCTCATGGATGGCTATAGACATACCCTTGACCTGGAAATCTTTGTAGAAAGAAAGGCCTAGCCCCTTCATAGGCAGCTCCAAAACCTTTATAGGTAGAATAGAGGTTTTCAATATCATAACAGGAAACTCAAGGCAGAGTCGCATCATTTTCAAGATGAAGTAGCTCAAAGAAACTTGCAGGTATTGGTTGAAGATGCCATTGAGAAAGAGACACTAGCAACCAAGGAGAGCACAACCCCACTGAAAAATCATGTCATTGCTAAGAAGAAGAAGTCTGCTATGCCAAATGAAGATCCTCCTTTTTCCAGAAAGAGTGTTAGGTTAAGTGTCAAGGTAAGAAAATAGATGGTGAAAGGTAAGCCCCATTTTTGAGGATGGTTCCCTTTTTGGGAGGGTTAATTGATATTCAAATATTATCTCTGCCACCTATACAAGCTTTTAAGTGCTAATTCTCAGAGTTTTGGGATTTTTGTGAAGTGCTAACTCCCTTAGGAATAAAATGCAGACATTCCATAGCGCCTTGGCGCTACGGAATAGTCTATTTCGGTATTACACTGGTATGCTACCTATATTGTTGCCATGTCACCTAAAGATAATGGGTTTGACACTATGAAAGGTCACTACTTGCTCTGCACATGTTCAATATTGGAGGTGCTGCATTTTTGATAGGGCTACCTAAACTTTGCACACAGATGCACAGTCGCGCTACGTAAATTCACTACCCAATATTTGGTAGAGAACGAAGTTTGCACACATACGAAGCATAGTGGCTCTACGTAAATTCGCTACCTAATATTTCAGAGAGGAATAAGTTTGCACAAAGAATATGAGGGTTCGACGGTACCTTTATACTTGTCGATTTTTGAAGTGTGCTACTCAGACTACCACCTAAAGAAGCTACCAACAGACACCAGGGATTCAGGAGGGCCGAGCTAACAAATTTTTGGATAGATGATGATGGAGAAGATTGTAGAAACAATAACTGGCATCATGAGGACAACCACATGCTCCTGAAAGACACATGGAAAACAAGGAGCTGCGCAACAAAAGGGAATTAAGTCAGTTTGAAGATTTGTTGGAGTAGTCAACAAAATTTTCCTATTTTTTAGCATAGGTTGTTAATCCAGTTGTTAGATGAAATAAATTCTTAGAGCTTTTCAAGGGAAGGAGGCCAGCTCATACCTCCATCTGTTGCCTCCCTTTTTTTATAAATAGATATATGAAATTCTTTAGTAGGTTCGGATGGTTGAGCAAGGCTCCCTTAGACTATAATATTTTGATGAAGTGACTGTGAACTGGTTATGTATTGGATTTAAGACATTTTGGTTAATAGAAATCAACTTCTCTTTCATCTTATTTGCTTATGATGCTAAATGTTCATGCTTTGAATGATTCACATGGATGATTGTGGTGATGTTATGGTGGATGTTTGATCATTATATTATCATGATGTTTATTTATCTTCCTTAGTTTCTGAGTTCAACAAGATCCCGTGTTAAGAAAATTTCTTTCTTAGGATTTTGTAGACCTCATGTTTACAGCAGCCCCTACATTCCTCTCATTCAAGTCTTCCCTCTATTCATACTCACTCCCAATTACTGACTGAATTTAGCCAAGACCTTGATTGTTGGTGCATGCTAGCCCTGTTTTCTGAGTTGGAACATTATCATTTTGAGTCTTTTTCCATTTGACCCTTTAAAACACTCTTACATTCACATATAACCTGATGGGTACTGAGCTTGTCATCCATGCAATCTGAAGGTGATTCCTTGTGCTAACAGGATCTTCTCCACCAATTTGTCTTCTTCCATCTATATACAAGGGTATTTTTCTGGTATATCTCAAAGCCTTGGGATTGCTCTTCATACGCTCTTTGTTCAATTGCTCTGGAGAATAGTCTTTGCATTCATCTGATGTAAAATCCAACCCATGGATATTGTGGATGATATAATGACTCATGTAGAGGTATGTCTGGTTTACTGGAACAAGTAATCATCATAGTCTTCTCCCTCCATCTGGGAGAAACTCTAGTTCTGGATCTTGCAATGCTTACATTCATAAGTTTTTCATACACTGTTCTTCATCACAACTTTCGATTCCTCTACTTGATTGCTTTTAGTGAGTTTATATTAGGATGGTAATCTTGTTATTCTTGAAACAATGACTGTTTATTTTGGCTTCTCTTAGTTTCTTGGAATCTTCATGTTCTTCCTCATGTTTTTCTTTAGCTCTTGGGTCCATGGAGTTTTCTATAGATTTTGTGCCCTGAATATTCCAACTTCTTCCTTTTTCAACGTAGGATCATGGATGTGGATGGAAAACCAGGGATGATTTAAGGCTTCTTTTCAAAGAAGGCTTCTTCTAAAGTCATACTAAACACGTACTCCTTTTCATGGCTGCTACCATGGATATATACTTCATCATCTTCAATTGATCATAGGATTAGCTCCCTCCTAATCTTTGCTTCATGTATGAGTGCATGTTTTTCTTTTAGAGGTATATAATTAGCTCCCTCCATATAACATAATCCATGCTTCCGTCTGCATCCTTACTGCATTTTGCAAGGTTCCATAAGTCTTTCTCCAATTTCTTCTTGATTGTTGATTTCGGCTTATCTTGCAGTTGTTACTTATGTAATAACTTCCACATGATTTGTTTGATGTACTTCATATTTTCATGTGTATTGTCTTACTTGTAGTCATAATGATACCAATCCTTATCTTGTTTTTCTTCCATAGGTATAGTTATTCTTGGAACATATTATCTTCTAAGAGATAGATATACAAGATATGTACAGAGACTATGCAAACAAGATATGTAGAAGAACTATGAAGAATATTGTTACCTTGTCTTAGAGGAAGAAGTCTGCTTTATCCTTCTTGGTCTTCCTTGAGGTTTTCCTTTCTTTGGAAACTGATGCTTCATGTGTCTCCTTCCTTTTATTTAGCTCGGGACAATGATTCTTGTAGTGACCATATTTTCGACAGTTGAAGCATTGTATTTTTGACATATCCTTCTTTTGATTTGGCTTCTTTTCAAACTTTATTTTGTTCCTGAAATTCTTGAATCTTGTTGTGAAGGCTTGATCATCGTATTTCTTTTGAGGTTTCTCTTTTGCACTAATCCTTGATGCTTATTGAGCACAACAATTCCAAAGTTATTCAAATGTAGGATACTCCTTCCTTGTGTTCATGCTTGCAGCAAATGCATCCCATGTCTTGGGAAGTCCATTGAGTACTATGTTTACCAATTCCTTCTCTGAAATGATCTCTTCAATAGCTTGTATTTTATCTCTTAACTGAGAGATTCTCACAAAGTATGATGTCATCATCATTCATCTTGATGTCATGAAGCTCATTCTTCAGACTCATTACTTGTCCAATGTTTCTGACTAAGAAGAGGTTTGTTAGGGAATCGTACATATTCTTTGATGAGTCAAGATGGGATATGTAGGGTATCAAGTGGTATTTTATGGAGTCCACTATTATACTCATGGAATTGATGTCACCGCATTTGAACTTTTCCATAACTACAACGTTCTACGATTCTTTCTCTTTTCCTTCTTCAAACTCTGGCTCCACGATATTTCCTTTCATGATATCCAACACTTTATTCTTGGCAAGGATGAGGTCAATCCTTGTCTTCCATGCTCTGAAGTAAGAATCTCCATCTAAATTGTTTTCTGACTTCATAGAGTAAGTCATGGCTTCTTTGACTTGGTCAACCCTAGATTTGACCAAAAACTCAAACTTGACGTCTTGGCTTGCTGAGAGTACCAGGAGATGTGCTAGGCTAGGGAGCAATGGTCTATCTAGAAATTAGGTCAATCCCTTCACTTAAGGTGCCTCAACGAGAAGGTTAGGGTTTCTGCAACTGCACCTGTGAGTAACCCTAGCGGTAGTGCTTTGGTGACTGCTCTTGCTAGAAACCCTAGCGACAGTTCTTCAACAAGCTTAATATCATTATGGATATGATACATTCTAGTGGTTAGACTGAATGAAGGAGGTGTGGTCTCATAACCTGTTAGAATGTGCTCATTTTACCATAGACAATATCATTATTGTCACCCAACCAAGGTTGAAGCCACCCTCCAAGCACCTTAACCTTGACAGAGAATCATTCCGGAAGAAAACCCTAGGCTAGATAGCCAAACAAAGGGTAGCGCACATTTCTCCAAGGATAATGCACCAAACAAGAGCTTATCAGATATTCCAAACCATAACCAAGAGATAGTCCAAGCCAAAACGAAATCTTCTAGCTGCAACAAAATATCTCCTCCAAAGTTGCGTACAAAAGTGCCCAATTGCAGTGCGCACAAGTGTGCTTTGCAGTTATGAGAAATGCCTGCCAGAATGAAGACTGGCCTCCTGTATTTATACTAAATATGACAGACTGCCTGGGCCGACATCTCATTCTAGGTACTAATTCTTTAGTATATATTATTTCCTTTAGCCGACTTCTTCTCTTGGAGACTAATAACCTAATACAAGTCATTCCCTTGAGCCAACTTGTCTTCTAGGGTTATTAACCAATAAATTAGGGCTTCTTCTTTCTTCCCGGAATATTCTATTCTCATCAAGTTTACACATGGAGGTAAATACCTCCCGCAACTACCATAATATCAATAGTCCTAAACTTGGCTTGCGAAGTTTCCGCAGGCTACTCTATAGACAGGGTGCATTGACGTTTGAAGACTAAGGAAAGGACGAAGTTCATGAAGGTTATAGAAGGGAATCTTATAGAATATGAGGTGGCATCCATATGGTTGGGATCCTACTGGCTTCTCTGATTTGGTGGGATCATCATAATCTCTTTAACCATCTCTCCTTCTCCTATGTAATGATGGGTTTCTCATGGAAAAGGTTAAGCAATAAAGCAAGTAAGCAAGAGAAAGCAAGATCAATTAAGGAATTTATGAAGGAATAGGCTGAGAATTATGTGAGGGTTTCTATCTCTATTGATTCTTGAGGTCTCCATTTGTCCATCAAGCTATTGTGTATCATCTTCATACAAGTTTTGAAGCAAGTGTGTGTGTTGGAGAAAAGGGCCACCGAAAGGGAACCTTGCAACATCAAGGATGTTTGGTTGTATTTTCCACTTTTACTTAATATGATACAATGACATGTTTCTTTCCCATAAAATCATTCTCATTTTATTACATGACTCCTTGATCACATGTATAGGTTCTCATTGAATATACTATTTTTGCTTTCACTTTGGTTGGTTTGTGTTTCATTGCAGGATCAATAGCACAAGAGCACCAGAGCAGAGCAGGGACAACAAAGATATAAGGAAGCGATATTTGAAGGTATGTCACCCATCTCTTATTTGATAGTAAATTTGATGATTAAAGTTTAGGTAAAGAGCCATGTCTTGTCTTGTTTTGTTCTAGATCCAGGTGGATCTAGGGAGATTAGTTTATGTCTGCATTCACCGATTTGTCCAATAACAACAAGGCCCAGTGGAAAACTAGTCTCAAAATCAATCTGAAGATATCTATATACAATGGAGTACAATCTGATCTCCCATGATCATTGAATTCATTAGGTATTGGTCCATTGAAATACAACATAATAGGAATGTTTCTACTATAAGATGGAGGTCTTATGCACTATCCCCTGAAGGTGTAAGTCTACAACATGTGAATAAAAGAGTTGATTTTGAACACAATGAGATTGTGTTTGATTTCCACTCTTTAAGGTATACCATTAACAAATGAGAGACAACCTATCGATAATGAAAGTAGGTATCAAAACACCAAGTACATTCTTGCAAGTGTGAATAAGTGTGTTGAGGTCGAACACTTTAAGAATCCATCAATCATGACATTGATGTATTCCCAACTGTCGATGGTGGGAGAACCTTCCACTGATGATTGTAAGCCTCTAGGTACTCATAGGACTCTAGGTCTCATTTCCATAATAGATGAGTTGAATTCGATGGAAGGAGACCCATTGAAAGGAGATCATTAAGGCATATATCATTAGTCAACATGAGGTGCAAAGCAATAGCTTGATGATTAGAAGGAGTTTAGATGAATAAGATGTTCACGAACCAATGACCCTATGCATATTTTGCATGCACCATATGCAAGCAGTTCATGAAAAAGCCCCTTTGAATAGAAACAAATAAGGAAGACTGTTGAAAAAGGTGAGGAAACCACCAATAAGGATAATGGCATCCAAGACACTGCACAAATCCCAATGTGTGAATAGATTTTTTATCATCGAAGACAAGGGAAACCCCCCAGTCAGCGACCAATGAGGAGATGTCAACTATTGGGTTCAAGGTTACCTACCCATAATGAAAGTAGGACCAGGGTACATGGTAGGAATACAACTTCATGTGACTCTGAGACACACTAAGGGTATGGCCAACGTGCAAAGTCAAGAGTTTTGAGAAATGGTTGACATAGGCTTATAGACTTCCTTTCATTAAGAGCATGAGACATATGGACAACTCAGGCAGCATAGACTTGATGATGAAAATTAGTGATGCAGGAGGTATCGACAAACTCTCCATAGGGACTGGAAGAGTAACCAGTCGGAGGAGTAAAATCTAAGTAACGAGTTCATCTTCCTAAGGTCATGCTAAACCCAAACTTTGGATGAAAGTGGACTTAAAATTTTGTTCTATGTTCAAAGGCGACATGATTGCTACCAAGTCGAGATAATGTTCTTCTCCCACCCGTCTTTTTTTGTTTTTTCATAGGAAAATAAATGTTATGATACAAGAGAGTAAACGAGTGTCGTGGGTAAGCAACTATCTCGATGTTATAAAAATAGTTGTGCTCATTTCACCATAGACAATATAGCAATATTGACACCCAACCATAGGCCTAAGCCACCTTTGAGCACCTTAACCTTGACAGACAATAATTCTGGAAGCAAACCCTAAGCCTAATAGCCAATCAAGGTAGTGTATCACTCTCCAGAGCTAGCGTACCAAGAAGAAAGTCAAAACCATAACCAAGAGAAAGTCCAAGCCTAAAACCGAAAATACAAGTTGCAGTAGTTGCAACTACAACTACTCTCCATACTTG
>ML803990.1:12591-23778 GCA_009831015.1 Picea engelmannii | reverse complement strand
CTATGTTTCCTTCCTTTTCTTAACTCAGGACAATGGTTTTCGACAGTTGAAGCATTGTATCTTTGACATATCCTTTTCTTGATTTGGTTTCTTCTTTCTTATTTCTAAAATTATTGAACTATGTTGTGAAAGATTGATCATCGTATTTCTTTTGGGATGCTCCTTTCTTGTGTTCATGCTTGCGGAAAATGCTTCCCATGTCTTGGGAAGACCATTGAGTACTATATTTACCAGTTCCTTTTTTGAAATGATTTCTTTAAAATCTTGTAGTCGATCTCTTAACTGACAGATTATTACAAGGTATGATGTTATGCTATCGTCATCATTCATTTTCATCTTACAAAGCTCATTTTTTAGACTCATTACTCGTCTAATGCTTTTGATTGAGAAGAGGTTAGTTAGGGAATCACACATATTCTTGGATGACTCGATATGAGAGATGTAGGGTATCAGGTGGTATTTAACAGAGTCCACTATGATACTCATAGCATTGATGTCATTTTCCTTGAGCTTATCCATAACTGCAACGTTCTGAGGTTCCTTCTCTTTTCCTTCTTCAAACTTTGGTTCCACGATCTTTCCTTTCACGATATCCAATACCTTATTCTTGGAAAGGATGAGGTCAATCCTTGTCTTCCATGCTCTAAAGTTAGAATCCCCTTCTAACTTTTTTTTTGACTTCATAGAGTAAGTCATGACTGCTTTGACTTGGTCAACCTTTGACTTTGACCAAAAATTCAAACTTGAAGTCTTAGCTTTCTGAGTCTACCAAGAGGTGCGCTAAGTTAGGGCACACTAGTATATCCAAAAATTAGGTCAATATATTCACTTAAGGTGCCTTAACAAGAGGGTTAGGGTTTCGTTGTTGCAACAAAAACTTTGACTACAACTGCAACTATAACTGAGAAAATCCTCCCAATCTATCTTCTGACGGTTAGACTATCGAAATATAGTGTGGGCCCATAACATATTAGAAAAATATGTGTTCTTGTTTCACCATAGACAATATAGCAATATTGTCACCCAACCATAGGCTGAAGCCACCCTCGAGCACTTTAACCTTGACAGAGAATAATTATGGAAACAAACCCTAGGCCTAATAGCCAATAAAGGTAGCTTATCACTCTCCAGGGAAAGTGTACCAAGTAGAAATTCCAAACCATAACCAAGAGAAATTCCAAGCCTAAAACCAAAAATACAAGTTGCAGTAGTTGCAGCTACAACTACTCTCCAGACTTGCGTAGTTACTAAATTTCTGCAGTGCACACTAAATTTATGTAGTTGTGAGTTGTCTGTATCCAAATGAGATCTGGCATCATGTATTTATACTGCTCTTTCTTAGCTATCTGGGCTGACTTCTCTTTCTGGAGGCTAAAAACTCAATATTAATTATTTTCTTTAGACGACTTGTCTTCTAGGGTTATGTTCAATGCTTTAAGGTTTCTTCTTACTTCCTGGAATATTCTAGTCTTGTTAGGGTTACACGTGGAGGTTTAATACCTCCCGCGGCTACCATAATATCAACACTCCAAACAATGGAACATACCTATGCTCAATGCAAGGAAGTGTATGTGGGTCATGGACACTCGGGGGAATGTTTCCAATTAGGGTACAGGGTGTCAAGTTGCAAAGAATATAAACAAAGCTATTCTTGGTTGGTGATGCAAATTGCTGAGGTAAGAGGATTATAATGAGAAAGAGGGAACCATCAATAGGATAGATACTAGGAGCAAGAGGATGGAATGCAATTACAACTTAACTCCAAAGAATGTCCTTTTTCGTAAATTTAGTCCCCTAGGATTGAAAAAGTATAAAACAATACCCAGGAGAACTCTTCTAGCTAATGTTGACTAGAGTGTTCATTTTTCTTAAATAGTCTATTTGGTACAAAAAAGGGTTAAACTTACACCAGATAGACGTCCTTTCAAATCCATTTAATGAGTGTGAAAGAGACAAGTTCACTCGACAATATTTTCTCTTTTGAGAGAGTTAGAAAAGAGCTTAAACAAGACTCGGTGGGAGTCCCATAGGTGAAGGTCATAATTCTTATGAGTAATAATATGAGGTTCGAATGCAAATTCATATCAGAACTATAAGGAACTCCCGATCATATGGAATAACTTTTGCATGGGCACCAAATGGCATAAAGGTTCTAACTAGGGTACCCATGTTTGGGAGGCCTCTACCACTCAATAATGACACTTCTAGTAGAAATAAGAAGGTTCTATGTCGTTAATAAGTGGGTTCATTCCTAAGGTATATAGATCACAATCATAATACAATGCAAGAATTAAAAATGGAGTGAGGACCTATCCTATATGCTAGTGAAATAAAATACACGTCGAAGGCACGAACATGCGATATGACGCTAGAAACAACAAAAATTCCTAGACAAAACCACCAAAACCAACTCTTTCCAATACACTATTAGTCCATAAGGTCAAAATATCATCCCAAACAATATGAAATGGGTAAAAAAAATCTACGAATAGTAAAAATAGACCATTTTACCATACCATTTGAGTTTTTTTACCCACATAGTACATTTTCGACCATTTTTCCCACGATATTCAAGTGGCGATTATGGGAGCTACGATCAACGAAATTAGCAACGGTATGGACCAAGTAAGTGCCCTTTCCCTCCTCTTCATTTTTAGTGGATTAAAATTTAAATTTAGTCCTCATTTTTTGAGTTTAAGAGGGCGCAATGTGTAAACTAGGGTGTACGCGGGTGACATTTCATCACGTCGCATACATGGAGACATGTACACAGGAAAAGCACAGGCTACCCGCATATATGTGGCCCTATATGCGAATGTTAACACTACATCCTGCGTACAAGTCTGAAAACAAGGTTTTTGCAAAAATTAACTCACAAAATGGATTTCCTTTGGCAGGATGGTGCTTGAAAGGAGGGAGAGGGAGAATGAAGAGGTATATGTAGCAGTGGAGAGGGATGCAGGGGCCCAGTTAGCTTTGAAAAGGTGTGGCCTTTATAAATTTTGGGATATCAAAGGAATGAGGGATCGATTGAGCTTACTCTAGATGCTCGTAAGCTATTGGGATCCAGAGACAGAGGCCTTCTGTTGTGCTACTTATATGTTTAGTACAATGCACTCATTAATTATCAATCCAGGATTCGTAATCAACAGAGTTACAAGACACCAGTAAAAAAGGTAATTTCTAATGTCACGAGTATAGAATCAAACTAGATTATGTTTGTTGGAAACAAATCAAAATAGAAAACTACAATGCACTTTGGTTGTCTTTCACAGAGAGGCTATCTATTCCATTATGGCACATGCAAGTATGAGATGGAATTTGTTTGATAGATCAACTCTGATGTTTGACCCAGAAGACTAATTATGCAATCCACACTTTCTGAAAGGAAATCACACATCAACCAGCATAGCATGGGTAGTTCAATAGTCAATATGTTGGTTCTGTTGTGGTTCACAATGAACTTCACTAGTTCTTATCCAAGTAGTTTTGACTATTGCTGCCAACAACTATGATCACTCAAGGAAATCGAAGTCATGAGAACATAAATAGGGAATATGCAAAAACAGATCAATTAAAGATCTCTAAGCAATTATAGAATGGAAATCTTAATCCAAGCTACATTGCTATCATCTAACAAAGTTAAAGCTTTAGCTACTTCAATGTTTATACTACTGAAAACAAATACTAATGCTAATCTACAAAGAGGATGACCTTTGTTGGGTGGTGGGCCCTTGCCACTTCAACAGGTCAGCTACTGAAGTCTACAGGAAGCTTGCTTTTAACACACACATTACTCTCACTCACACTTCAAAACATAAATCAAAACTCTCTTTAACAATTCAACTCATTCTTAATCATAGATAATTAGAATATGGAGATAAAATAACATTGCATTAATATTCACTCAGGATGTGTTTTGTACTATCATATGATGCTTACATATTGATGATATGCTAACTCTCCTACTCTTCTACCATCCTTGCCACGGCTATTTAATAGTCTGAATCGTGAAACACAAGGAGGTGAAGTGATTTGCAAATCAATCAGTTGTTAAGTTTAATCATTCGGTTACATAGTTAGCCTCATCCTCATGACACAAAGTGCATGAGGATAAGGCAATTAACAAACTGTTCTTATCATAGCCTTGCTGAAACAAATAGATGTCCACCAATTTACTTAAGCGAGATCTGACACTTAACTTAGTGCATTAGGTTCTTCCATATTAGTACTGGATCGTAACAGGCAGATGGTACCAGATCACAACAGGGTGCAAAAGGTGGTACCAGATCATGACAGAGTGTGGTCGTTGGTACCGGATCATAACAGTGTGTGTTGGTACCAGATCGCAACAGATGTTATTTTGGTACCGGATGCGCTTGGTACCGGATTCAGACAACAACAGTCTTGTCACATTGTTACCAGATGGCTGAGCTGGTACAGGAACGCTAGATATCTAGAGGTCAAAGATTCACATATGACAAATCGAACATTAGTACATGAAATATTTAATTCCTTAACTCAATAAACCACAAAACGCATGAATTAACCATATTTTACCTTATGACCTTATTACTGGCAATTGGTAGCGTTCTTGTCATTCACTCAAGCTTTAGGTAGGCCAAAAAGGTATAGGTGAAGAGTATAATAGGGTAATGAGAATGTCAATTTCAGGTCTCAACATTCCTCCATGCCAAAATTATTGCATGTCCTCATGCAACTGAAAACAAAACCCAAATTTTTTCAAAACTTGAGACTCTATTCTTTACTTTGGTGGATCAATGATATTGATGGTTGAAGCCTCTTCTCTTAGCTCCCTTTTAATGACCCTAACATATTGTAGGAGTCGTAATACCTTCTTGAGATTGTTAGAGATCTCTTCATGGTCGTCTTGAATTTGTTGGTTGGTTGCTTTCAACTGCTCATTTTCCTTTTTGATATATCTATGCAAGAGTTGATATTCCTTTACTTCCTGTTGTAGTTCCTGATTTTGTTTTTGTAATTCCCCAATCATTTTCTTCATTTGTTCTTTTGTCAAGTTCTTTGTTGATTCTACCATTGTTGGTTGGGTGCACTCCCTTTCCTCGACTTCCTCCCTCATCCCACATAAATTAATAGTGGCTTGCTCTTCGGTCAGACTAGGGATGTTATCTTGGATTGGTAAATCCTCAGAAGGGGAGGTAAGGTTGATTGGATCTTCATGTGTATGAGGACTAAATATTGTTTTTTCCTTCTTTTCCATGCTCCTCGTAGTTCTTTTACAAGGAGGTACCGGATCAGGGATGCTCACAGGATTCCTTTTCTTCTTCTCTAATTGTGAAATGGTGACAGGGGGTTGTTCCACATACTGTTTACTTTTAGTTTCTGAGCTATGCTTTCTTTTCTTCATCATTTTCTGATGGTCCTCTTTCTCAACTACCACCGTTGAAGTCTCCTCTACTAATTTGTTTTTACCTTTTGATTCAGAGCTTTTAGAAGTCTTGTTGACTGTGGAAGATGACCCTACCTTTTCATGTTGGCTCACTGCCCTAGATGATGGTGGAGTTGTCTTATCCTTCTTTCTCTTTTTCTCTTGGGGTTCCTTACTTTTATTTGGACCATGTTGGGTTTCTTCCATAGATTTGTTTCCTGTGGGAAGGTGTTGTGTGATAAGGGTTTTCCAACTAATCCTCTGTTTCCTAAGCTCATGCAAAACTAGCATTTTAATGAGTCCTTGATGGTAGATGCTAGTCTTCTCTATTTTGGAGATGTATTTAACACCTCTTACCATTTTATTCAAACTCATCCATAGAAAATATGGAAAATCGATTTCAGGGCCTCCTTCAAAATGCAATAGGAGCCTAAGGTGACATATGAAAGTCACGGCATACCTGCCTTCACAGGTGAAAAATCGTTGAAGACTAGTAATCATTGGATGGTATTCTTCTTTGATGTAGTTTCTAGGGATACCCTTCTTCCAGTCAGGGTGCTGATGATCTGCCTTCAAGCATTGCTGGCACATTTCTTTGTTAAATCCTACACCTTTGAAGTATTTATCTCCTCTACTAGGAAGTCCCGTAACCTCCCTTACGGTTGCTTCATTAATTATTAGTTGTAGATTTCCTATACGTGCCATTTCTCCATCATAACCTTGTATAAATCCCTGAGATATATTCTCGTTCCAGCCTGTAAATGTTTCCAGAAAAGGTATCCACCCCATTCTAGCATATTTTTCTTGACATAATTGGTATTCCTCGGTTTCCCTATAAATTTGGAAAATCGGTTTGTGTCTATTAACGACCATCATTATAAGTTGAGAAAAGGATTGGGTTGTAGCACAAGGGTTTAGTTAATTGATGAAGGGTTTGGTACCGGAAAGGAGCAGGCTCGGGACTGGAGAAAAACTCACGACATGGGGAAGTATGGTGATGGTGTTGCGAATGGTAAGTTTAAGTGAGGGTACTGCAAGGAAAAATTATGACCAAATGAAGCTTATCTGGATGGATTCACCACCAGATAAGCTATTTAATTTCTACCCGTTATTTTAATGATGAGGATAAGACGTCGGGTGTTCAAGGCATCATTTTGAGATAGGTGATTGGATGTTCGGGTGGTGAAAGTAATGTTGGATCGTGGTTCATGGTATAAGATAGGTTCGTTAATTTGCTTGAGGACGAAATATATTCGTGGCTTATCATTGCTATGCATGTTTCATATTTTGATATGATTTTTTCCTTTAACCATGTTTCAAGAGCTATGAGAGGATTAATTAGGTTTATGCATATGG
The DNA here is from genome assembly GCA_009831015.1 of Picea engelmannii. Lineage (NCBI taxonomy): Eukaryota > Viridiplantae > Streptophyta > Pinopsida > Pinales > Pinaceae > Picea > Picea engelmannii. Next base: position 17,012 of record ML803990.1, on the reverse strand, counting down.
GTATGAAGGATAGGTGCAAGGGTTTAATACTAAGGTCATAAGCTCTAGTATAGCTTTTCATATTTATTGTAGTTTTATGAGCATAGGAAAATAAATACCATGTTACCTTTGCTTTCACATTTGTATGATTGATACCAATATCATGTGTGATTTCTTGTAAATTGTCAGGATTCATCCTTTTAGACTGAAGCTTCTTGAAAACTTGGTATGGGAATGTCCTGTACTTTTGTTATTCTGTTCTTATCTTATTTGTATTTGGTTCTGCAGGTGGATTATATGAGTCTGGAAAAGAGTTTTGAAGGGGCTCTTTGACCTTGCCCCCATGCCGAAGATGATGTATATCTGTAGGCAAGAAGAGTCAATCATTTTATATCATAAAATATGATAAGAGAAAAAGAAACCAATCAAATTTTAGAAGTACAACTTATCACTTATCATATGATCTCATGAAAAAAAAAATGAAATTGCCCTTCTTTTAATGGATTATTGATAGAGGTAGCATTTAGCAGTGAAATAGGGGAATACATATATGTTTGCATCTCATGCCAAAAATGAAATTTCCCTTCTTTTAATGGATTATTGATAGAGGTATCATTCAACAGTGAAACAGGGGAATACATATATGTTTGCATCTCATGCCAAAAATGAAATTTCCCTTCTTTTAATGGAGTATTGACAGAGGTAGCATTCAGTAGTGAAACAGGGGAATACATATATCTGTGCTAGAAGAATAGATCCCACCTAACTTTCTTCAAAGATTTACTATCATTGGTTGTTATAGATAAATTTCACAATATAAGTATATTAGACTCCCTAGTTAGGGCTCCACTCTTAAGAAGTTTCCTTCTTAGATAGTGTAGGCTTTAGATGTCAGACTGGTAAGTTGACTTAGGGTGATTCTCAAATGGACATCATGTGGCTAATTAATATGTAGTTTTGTATCTCATGAAAGTCAATAATGACCTTTACTCTTTTTGTTTTAGATGGAAAAAAGTGGATTTTTCAATCAGACAAGTATAGATGAGACATTTTTCAACCAGAACCCACTACCAACAAGCTTGTTCAGTATTTCGGTGGGGTAGTTGTGATAATTAGTCAGAGGTGCCTTCCCCAGGCAGAATGCCCCATTGCCAACAGGCATGTTCAGTACCCTTATGGGTTTGCCTAGTCATACCACGGATCGGTACCCGCTACCAGCAGACCTATTCAGTATCCCAACGGGTTAGTCTCTTAAACCCTTTTTCCATCAGAGGCTTCTTGTCCATAGTCACCTATTTTGGTTTGTATTAAAGAGTTCTTTGTACGGTGACAGGGGAGGCTCGTCTGAAAACCTTTTTACAGGGTGGGATGGTATTGGGTTGGAAGGCATATACTCTTCTTTAATATGTCTTTTAAAGATTTTTCTGAAGGAAAAATAAACTTTTATGCACATTATTTCTTTAGAGTGATCCAGATGTATAATTTTGTCTGAAGTTGTCCATAAGAGAATGACCTAAAGTTTTCTTGGGGTACTGGTACATCCTCTGCCATAAAATTTTTGGTAGTGTGCCCATGGTAGAGAGTGTTCATATACTCATATGTTACTCTTGAATAAGATAATCCAATGAATACTATTGAAGTCTGGTTAGGGTGAGATAGTTTCTTATAGGCTAATATATTTTTTCCTTTAAATCATGCTGAAATACTGGGTAAAGGCAACTTCTAGTCTTTAAGAAACAGAACCAAAAGAAATTAAAGTTCTTATCAGCAATAGAACCAAAAGAAATTAAAATACTTCTCAGCAACAGAACCAAAAGAAATTAAAATACTTCCCTTTAGTTGTCAACAGAAGGGCTGCCATTTGATAGTGCTTTTGGCTTCGTGGTTCCATCTTAAGTGGTTGTTGCATGGCTTCATACTTCAGATGCTTTGTTAATATGTCCTGATAGTACTATAGAAGGACAGACTCTGGTGCCGGACTGGTACTGGACCAGAACAAGATTTCTGGTACCGAAACAGAACATAATATTGTTGTTGCCTACAACTGATGTTTATCAATTTCATGAAGGATCAAAAAGATTATAAAAAAATTCTTACAAAAGAAAAAGAAAATTTGTGAAAGTAAAAAAAAAGGAGGTAAGAGTCTTTTGTTACCTTCAACTTATTAACAAAATTCGATCCACACCTATGTATAAAAAGTTTTCAAAAAAAAACAATCAATCAATGTGGGTCAGTAGGAGGATCTCCCTCCTTACTGATCATCTGCATGTCTGAATTCTATAATATATGAGTCATGAATTCTTGTTTTGACAGAGGTTTGTTGTAAACTCGCAACCGATGACCATTCACAAGTAATGGTGTCTATTGTTCATCAATTGTCTTTATCCTGATTGAACCATTATCGTAGATAGTGTCAATTTCGTAAGGTCCCATCCAATGGGTGGTTAACTTACCTTTGAAGTTCTTGAATCTACTGTCATACAATAGGGCCCAATCTCCTTGCTGAAATTTTTTCTTTTTGAGATACTTGTCATGCCATTTTGTTCTCTGTTCTTGAATGAGGGTAGTCTGTTGAAGTGTTTCCTACCTGGTTTCATCCAACTCATTAATCTACAAGAGTCTTTGTTGTTGGGATTCATCCAAGTTCATGCCAACTTGTACTGCAGTCTTGAAGGTTTTGATATGAAATTCTATGGGGAGAAGCACCTGCTTCCCATACACTAACTCATAGGGTGTATGTCTTGTTTTATTCTTCCAGGTGATTCTATAAGGCCATAAGGCTTCTAATAATCTGTTAGCCCAATCCTTATGGTGCAGCTGTACTGTTTTGGTAAGAATAGACTCAATAACTTTGTTGGTGGATTCTACTTGTCCATTTTCTTATGGATGATAGGGTGTAGATTTCCTGTGTTTGATTTGGTACTGTTCTGTAACAACTTTGACTAGATGAGAGGTAAATTGAGTTCCTTGATCAATCACAATTTCTCATGGTACACCAAATCTAGTAAAGATATCATTAAAAAGGAAATCTACCACTGATTGTTCACTTGCAGCTGGTAAAGCCTTTTCTTCAACCCATTTAGTCACATAGTCAGTTCATACAAGTATATACTTTTTCCTTTTAGATGCAGGGTTAATGGGCCCTACAAAATCTAATGCCCATTTCTCGAATGATTCAATGACTACTTGGGCTTGAAGTGGCATTTGGTCTCGTGCAGTAGGCTTACCCATTCATTGACATTCATCACAATTGGATACATAGGTTTTAGCATCTATGAAAATATGGGGCCAGTAGTAACCTGATTGCAGAACATTGTAAGCATTCCTTTTGTCTGTGAAGTGTCCTCCACAAGGGCCATCATGGAAGGCTTGTAAAATATCATGAATTTCATCTTCCCTTACACATATCCTGATCACCAAATCTGGTCCTGTTTTGTAGAGACAATCATCGTGCCACATGTAATTTGCACTTAGTTGAATTACTTTCTGTTTTTCTCTAGGAGACAATTTCTGAGGCATCTTCCCTGTCACAAGATAGTTAACAACATCTGCATACCATGGAGTGAATGTAGAAATAGAAAATAAATTTTCATCAGGAAATGTATCTTCTACTGGTGCATTATCTCCCAAATGAATCATTCTAGATAAGAAATCATCCACAAGATTATCTTTACCAGGCCTAACAATAATATTGATATTAAACTCTTGTAATAATAAGAGCCATTGTGTAACTCTAGGATTTGTTACAGGTTTGTTCATTAAGAATCGGATGGCTGAATGATCAGTGTGTACAAAATCTTGATATCATGTAATATAGTGTCTAAATTTATTGATAGCATGGACTACAACTAGCAATTCCTTTTCTGCGACCATATAATTAACTTCAGCTGGAGACATATTTTTACTGACGAAGTAAATAACATAGGGCATTTGATTTTCTCTTTGTCCAAGGACTGCCTCAATGGTTGTGTCTAAGGCATAGGTACATATATGAAAAGGAAGGGACCAATTTGGTCCTCTTAATACAGGGGTAGTTGACAATTTCTATTTTAGAATTTCAAAAGATATTTGGCATTCATCATCCCACTTAAATTCATCTTCTTTAGATAATAATTTAAATAAAGGGGTAGCTAGGCTTGTAAAATTCAGAATGAATATCCTATAGTAGCCAGCATGTCCTAAAAAGCCGCGGACTTCCTTTTGTGAGGAAGGTATTCTGATTTGTGTGATGGTATAAATTTTTTCCGGATCAACTCTCATGCCAGAATGGGAAATGTGATGTCTCAAAACAATACCTTCGGTGAGCATCATTTTTTATTTTTCATTACTTAAGGAAAGGTTAGTTTCCTTACACCTAATCAAGACTTTTTCTAAACTGGCCAATGCTTCCTGGAAGTCTTGTACATGGACTATAAAGTCATCCATGTAGACTTCCACACAAT
>ML803989.1:224822-235878 GCA_009831015.1 Picea engelmannii | reverse complement strand
CAACATCGGTGTTGAAGTTTGTGGTGATCAATTTTACAATATTTTGACACTCTTCTATAGAATTTTTAAATCTATGGTTGATGTCGATCATCTCTTCTTCTAAGGATTCTTCATTTTCTCCATTCTTGCAAAGAAAATTTTCCGTCTTCTACACATCCTTTTCCTAGGTTGCAAGCCTAGTCTTGACCCTAATTGGAATATTAGGAGCCTATCCACCATCATTGTCTTCATGATGTGAATACATCTCTACATCTAATATAGCCATTGTAACATCACTCAAATGTTTGGAAACTCATTCCAAAGCTTGTTTCTTTGCTTCAAGTTCATTCCAATATCATGAAGAATGCTATGATATCACATGTCATAGTAGTGACAATGGTGACGACAACCAAAACTATCTCAAAAAAAGATATGATACCACCTTTCCTTCAAAAAGTGGCAAAGAGTATGCCTGAATACCACTAGTCATGAACCTATAGTCTACCCAATTTTTTTATTTTCAAACTTGAGTTTATCCCAAGTATGTTTTGACACCTAAGCTTGTGCAACACTACTTTGCATTGACCACAAGGGCTTGGACAACCTGTGCCTACTACAACTAGACTATGCCTCTTCACTTAAGGTTAAATGCCATAACTTCGCCTTAGGCTAAAATACGTCAAATGCAACTAAGTCCTACTCATCCAATTTCATTGAACAACATACACACATCCAACCATTCCCTTTAAAACATCCTAGCAATACTTTAACACTTAGCCAATATTTCAATACTTGGCCAACATATTCCAAATGCAACTATATTGCAACTATATTCTCAAATATTGGTGAGTGGTCAAATGCAACTATATTGCAACTATATTCTCAAATATTGGTGAGTGGTCAAATGCAACTATATTGCATCTTATGCAACTATATGCAACTTATGCAACTATATTGCAACTATATGCAACTATATTTCAACTATATGCAACTATATTGCAACAATTTCGTATGCAACTATATGCAACTATGCAACATGCCTTATGTTCTTTCCTTAAATACCTATATGAAACTATATGCAAATAAGACCTAAAAACCTTATGTTCTTTCCCTGACCATGGACAAGACCTAAGTTCCATACATGGTGTGAAAAAATTGTGAATGACACCCATATCCCACCCAAGCAACTTTATGGAACTTATGCAACTTTACACAACTTTATTGCAACTTACGCAACTATATGCAACTTATGCAACTATATTGCAACTAGGTGTGGCAATTTCAACTTTATGCAACTATATGTCGGTGGATAGGTGTGGCAATTTCAACTTTATGCAACTAAATGCAACTATATGCAACTGTGTTGGTACCAAAAACGTATATTGGCACGATAACTTATCTTCTTGTTTTAACGAGTGTAGGTACCACCACATAAGTATCTGTCAGATCTATATTCCTCAAGTGATGATCAAGATATAGTAAGAGAGGTTGAAAGTGAGACGTGTTGTACTAGATCTACCAGTTCTAGATCAACTAGGTTGGAAAAGGTAAGGAAAAGATTTCGTACCCGCATGCAATTTTTTATTGCCAACGGAGGGTCGTGTAATTATGATGCTAAGAGCATAGGTGAAATTGAGTTACCGTTGAGGTATAAACATCTAGTGCAATGATGGGCACCTAAGGAGATACCTGAAGTGGACACAAATTTCTTCATTGGTGGGAGGATGTATCGCATTTCTCCTTCGTCCTTACATGGATTGGGGTTATTTTCCATGGATGGCATAAAGGTCGGCTATGGAATTGTAACTGAATTGATGGAGTATGTCAGACCATTATAAAAATACAATCACTGGTTGGTGTTGGTCCGATATACGCAAAGTATGCAGATATACAGAGTTGCCGCAAATTATACACAACTACTAGATAACAATCAAAATAAAGGGGCAAGTATGTATATTGATGGAAGGCCAAAAGCTACTGTAAACATTGCAGAAACATTGTGGAAAGATCTTCCCCAATTCCCCCCCCCACATGTTTAAGTGAAGATCATAATGTGGAATATAAGAGGCCTAAACAACCCAAGAAATGAAATAATCCTTAAAAATAGATTGAGTAAGGAACAACCTGACCTATGTTTCATTCAAGAGACAAAATGCACTTTAGACAGAATGGAAACAATTAGTAAAAAACAGTGGAGGAAGTACAAGATGTTGGTTGTCGAAAGACAACATACAGCAGGAGGTATCCTCACCTTGTGGAACCCACAATCGGTGAACCTACTTGCAGCATAAGCCACGAGAAACACACTTTATTTTAATATGAAAATCATAGGGAGCACAAAGGAAATTCTATGCACTAATGTGTATGGCCCCCAGGTGATGAAGAAAAAAAGGAGATTGCTCCTCGACCTAGAGAATCTAAAGGAGCCTACCTGTAACCTTCATAGGATCCTAGCAGGGGATTTCAACATCATCACTACACTCACAGAGAAAAAAGGAGGCACCAGGAGATTAGACAGATATGCAACATATTTCTCAACATTCATTGACAGAATGAAGCTCATGGACATCAGGACCAACAATGGTCGGTTCACCTAGAAAAACAAATGAATAGGTCACCACCAAATAGCTACAAGGCTAGACAAATTCTTGGTGTCAGAATCAATCATGCTGCAGGGACTAACTTTGGACTGCAACATCCTCATGGGGGGGATCAGATCACTGGCCAGTTCAACTGGAAGCAAATTTTCAAACCACATCGAAGAACATACCATTTAGATTTGGGAAGTTCTAGATCGACCATCCCACCTTCAAGGAGAACATCAACCAATGGTGGCAGGAGGAACTTCCAGACCAAGGGACAAGGATGTTCAAACTTCACAAAAAACTCAAATACATCAAACAAAAACTCAAGGAGTGGAACAAGGAAGTATTTGGAAATACAAACTAGGGGAAAAAGAGCATCGATGACAAAATCATGAGGAAACTATAGGAATAGTGCATCGAAGAGGGATACACAGAGGATTAGAAAAAATAAGAGATCCATTTGACCCAAGAATGGGAAGCGAGATGCCTGCAGGAAGAAACCTTGTGGCGTAAAAAGTCCAGAATAAGGTGGCTAAAGGATAGGGAGAGGAATACCAATTTTTTTCATAGAACAACTATTGCAAGAAGATCCCACAATAAAATCTTGAATATTAGGGATCAAGACGGGATCGAAAGAGAATCCCACTAGGAAATTGAGAATACACTGGTCAATCACTTCCAGGGGATAGCCCAGGAACCAAACCAATATAGATCGAAGGCCATACAAAGAATAATTCAGTACATCCCCAAGCTGGTCACAGAGGAGAAAAATGTTGGCTTAAGCAAACCCATTGCCAAGGAAGAAATTGACCAAGTGGTCTAGGAGATGCCCAACAGAAAGGCCCCAGGCCCAGATGGTTTCACAGTGGAATTCTTCAAAGCCTTTTAGGAAGTGGTTAAGCATGATATTTACGGGGTGGTGGAGGACTCCAAGAGATCGACATCCATCCTGAAAGCTTTAAATTCCACAATGATCACTCTAATCCTGAAAGAAAATGAAGCTAAAACCCCAGATCGCTATAGGCCTATAGCTTTATGCAATGTAGTTTACAAAATAATATCCAAAGTCATAGCCAATAAACTGAAGCCACTACTTCCCACACTGATTTCATAGGAACATGCAGGTTTTGTGGAAGGCAGACAAATCTTGGACAATATCATCCAATCCCATGAGATCATTCACACGCTGAAAATACAAAGGAGAGGGGGTATGGTAATCCAACTTGATCTGGCGAAGGCTTACGAAAAAATAAGATGGCATTACATGGCTAGGACTCTAGAAGCTTTTGGGTTCAACCAACACTGGATCAACTGGATAGTCACTCTAGTCTCATCGACAAGCTACTCGCTACTAATCAATGGATCCCTAGCCAAACCTTTCTGTCCTTCTAGAGGCATAAGACAAGGGGACCCACTATTCCCCTTCCTGTTCATTCTAATGATGGAAGGGCTAAGCAGAAGTATAAAAAGTGCAACTGAAGTTGGGGAAATAAAAGGTATCAAACCTTATGAAAACTATCCAACCTCTACACACCAAAAGTTCATTGATGATACCCTACTCCATGGCACACCCACGATAAAGGAAGAAAAGTCTTTCAAAAGAATATTAGAAGACTTTGGGGAAGCCTCGAGGGCGGAAATCAACCACTCCAAATCCATGATATATTTCTTCAACACTAATCCAACAATTCAATGCAACCTGGCCAACATTTCTGGGTTTGAACGCAAAATGCTCCCAACAAAATACTTGGGAATCCCCTAGACGGACATAGCCTACACCAAGGCCACGTGGGAAGGAGTTATCAACAAAATGTAGGAGAGGGTAAAAAATTGGACATATAGAACCCTAAACCTGGCTAGAAGGCGTATCGTCACCAAAACGGTTCTTCAAGCAATCCCGCATATATGATGTCAGTGTTCCCAACCCCCAAAGGAATTCTACAAAATATAAGATCCATCCAGCGAGACTTCCTATGGATTGACGTAGACATAAAAATAAATGGGCCCTGGTGGCTTGGGATAAGGTATGTAGACAAAAAAGAAAAGGTGGCCTGGGGTTATAGGACCCACAGGTAACCAATGAAGCTTACGAGGAAAAGCTCTGGTGGAGATGGGTAAAAGAAAATTCGGTACCGTGGACAAACCTATGGAAGGACAAGTATGCCCCAAACATAAGTGACCAGGAGTGAATTTGGTTCATGGGCACAAGGAAGGGATCAACCATCTGGAATCTTTCCTGGTGCAACAAGCATTGGATCCAGAAACACAACTTATGGGAAGTCAGAAATGGTAGAACAATAAGGTTTTGGGAGGACACATGGAAACAAGAACCCAAAATGGAAAATTTAGACAGAGAGGAGCTTCAACAGGAAATGATCGGGAAAGGAAAAACAAAAATCCATCATTACTGGAAGCAAAGGGAAGGCAACGTTAGGTGGTGGATCTGGGACAAAGTTAAGCCACAAAATAGAGCCCAGACTGAAACAATCACGAAAGAGGTGGAGGAGGAATTGGGAAAAAGGAAAATTGGGGTCTCGGAAGAAGAGGACCAATTGAGGTGGGGAAGGAAAAATGGGGGTAATTCAACTTAAAATAAGCATGGTATTACATCGCAGGTCAGGACCAAGAAAATTTGGAGCAACGGTGGTAAAAAATTTGTAAAATCCCCCAATGGCCAAAAATCAAAATGTTCAAATGGCTTATTCTACACAATCAAATTCTGACTTGGGAGAACCTCATGAAAAGGGGTTTCATAGGGCACTCTCGCTGCCATCTCTATGTATACAAGGAGGAAACAACTAACCACCTCCTTGATGAATGTAGTTATACAACAGAGATTTGGGATTGGGCGGCAGACATCTTCCGCCAATCCAATAGGATCCAGGGGAACATCAGCGCAACCATCAACAACTGGAATGAGGTTTACAATGAAAATGAAATGGTGAACCTCTGTTGGACTCTGACGACGAGGGTGATCATCTAGGCAATCTGGAAAGAATGGAATAGGCGCATCTTCAGGAATGAAAGAATACCGACAGAGAGGATAAAGGAGACAATAGGATCTCAAATAAGAGAAACTGTGTAGAGCCACAATTCCAATATGAAGAAAACACAACTCACAGACCAAGACTCATGGATCCTGGAGCTTTTCCAACTGAAAAATTGGCGCAACAACCTAACTGTAGGGCACAACCCGCAACTCCAGATAAGAGCCCGCAACTGGACTCCCCCTCCATTAGGGTTCCTTAAACTGAACTTTGACGGGGCGACAAAAGGAAATCCAGGAGTGGCAGGGGCAGGAGGCATGATGAGAGATAGTGGCGGCAACATCATCCGACTGTACGCTGGGAGATTGGGAAACTCAACCAACAACGCGGTGGAATTTGGAGCCCTGGAACTTGGCCTTGAAATCCTAAGTCATGAAAGGATGACAAACATCATCGTGGAAGGTGACTCCACCCTAGTTATCAACATGGAGAAAAGACTCCAAAATGGCACTAGAGCGGGAAAGGTTCAACACCACTGGCGCGTAGCACACTCCCTACAGAAAATCCAGGAACATCTAATAACTTTGAACACAGTGGAGTTGCGCTGGGTGCGTAGGTCAGCAAATGCACTAGCAAACATGCTCACCAACGAGGGGGTCGACAAGTAAGACCCAGAACTAGACGACACCTGGATCAACATTCTAGATGGGAAACTCATAACAGACTGCAACCACCTTGCGGCAAAAGATCATGAAGACAGGTTAAGCTTTGAAGGTCACATCGAGGAGGATATCGCAAGGCCCCACGAAAGGTACGTGGGCCCCGAGCATGATAGGATGGACCAATACTCTGACACTAATCATCATTAGATATCATTTTCGGGATTAACTGCGTAGTGTAAGTCATTAATCTATGACCCATATCCATGAGTATTAGTTGCAATTGACCAATGATTCTCATGATTTGAATAGTGCACTTAGCACTCATTGCATCGGGTGATGCTCACAGGGGTGAAGAAATTGGATTGAAACTAGCGAAATGAATCGCATAGCATCAATCATCACTTCTGGGGCTTGCACCCGGTAGCCAGGACTTCCCAGGTGGTCACCCATCCCAAGATGCCTCTGTCTCAAGCACGCTTAACTATGTATTTTTCCCCACAATCAAGCCCACTTAGCTTGCTACCCCATTTGCAAAACCTTAGAAAGTATCGTTCCTTATGAACTATTTAGTTAGAGCTCCCTTAACTCTTATTATTTAAGCATAGAGGGGCTTCCGCAGTGCAACATATTAGATATCATTTTCGGGATTAACTGCGTAGTGTAAATCATTAATCTATGACCCATATCCATGAGTATTAGTCGGAAATGACCAATAATTCTCATGATTTGAATAGTCCACTTAACACTCATTACATCGGGTGATGCTCACAGGGGTGAAGAAACATACGAACGAATGGAAGCAAGGCCAGTATGACAGTAAGAGGCATGGGGAAATCATGAGTGAATGGCCAGACAACAAGTCACATGCAATGAATGATGTAAGGCATGTGGGGCATATGATAACCCGAATCGACCCACCATGACAGGTACAAGTACGAAGAGCAACACAACCATATCACAAGCGAGCAAGGGAAATAATCATATGGAAATCACGCCTGTCGATGGACACAGTGCACCAAATCAAATTAGGAAGACTCGTATGACCTTACAGAAGGAAGATAACAAGATCCAGATGTAGTGGGAAGGTGCACCCTCAGTTTTAGTACTTCATCGTTCTGGATTAATGAATTCGCTGTCTATAGGAATTCATGCCAGGCCTAGTCAGGTTAGCAGATATATTTCTCGCTTTGGTTTAGGAGGATGTTTTTAGTATCTTCTTTTATGTATATGCTCTTTTCTCCAGTTGAGTTTGGATGGTCTCGTCTAGTTTTCCTTGGTGGAAGACCAGAACCATCCCTCACTAATTACAACTTGCAAAACTAGGGAACCCCTGGCCTGGATTCCTTCTAGGCAGACCAGGAGGCCCACCTTTTGTATCATATTATCTTCAGTAATATAGATCCTTACACTCACTTACAAAAAAACAATCACTTGTTCGAACATTTTATAAAAATACAATGTAATATCAATGCCAAACTGCTAAAGCTATCATGAATCACAAATCAAATAGAATAAAGTGTTGGAATACTGAGAGGGGGGGTGAATTAGTATGCGGAATTTTTACCACTTTCAATCACAATATATAAACTTCAACTTTATAAACAATCTATCATTTATGATTGTATTTAATATATCATGAGAATATAACCATAAACACCATCATCACATCAAATAACCACATGCACATTACACCATAATTTATAAGGAAACCCAAATGGGAGAAAACCACGAAATGATTTCTTATATATATCAAGAATACATTCATAGGAAGCATCAACTTCCAAATTCTCCAACACCAATTAGAAGGAGGCACCAACCCCCTAATTTACATGCACCAACCTGAAGGAAGCACCAAATCCTTGACTTCTCTAGCACCAACCAGAAGGAGGCTATTGTTGGATTACTGAGAGGGGGGGTGAATCAGTAATAGAGCAATTTAATCTTTTTTAACCATAAAATGAAAGTGCTATATCAATGTAGCATTATCATCCAATAGTTTCAGAGTAAATATACAATGAAAAAATGAACAATCATACACATACACAATACACCACTGTTTTTACGTGGAAACCCAAAGTGGGAGAAAACTACATAATTCTTTTTCTTATATGTCTTTAAGAATTACATTCATTGGAAGCACCAACTTCCTTTGTTTTCCAACTGCAACTGGAAGGAGGCTCCAACACCCTAGTTTCTCAGGATACAACCTGAAGGAAGCTCCAACTCCCCAATTCTCCGGCTACAACCAGAAGGAGGATACAACCCCCTATGTTGTACGGATACAACCGAAAGGTGGCTACACCCACCTGTCCTTGCCCTGTCCAACCACCTTGAAATATAAGTAGAACGATGGAACCACTGTCACACTATCACTGTGAGATATATTGCTGTAAACCTGTTGTTGGCCCTTGACCAAGTTTTGAAGAATACTTGGTCATATTTAACCATTTTTGGGACTGCGACAGCTAGTCAAAGATGGAGCACAACACGAAGCGGAAATTAGGGAAGCAAAACCCATTTTTGGGACCTTTTTAGGGTTTTTGGGTTGATGTAATAGGAAAGGGATGTCGGCCCGTGGGTTTACCCACGCTTAGGCCCATTTTGTAATCTATAAATAGATACTTAGGCAATGTAAGTAGGAGGAGTAGTACATCTATGTGATGTATAACTAAAGGCTTAGTGCTAGTAACTAGATCTGTGTGATCGGATGTATAGTGCAAGTGCTCTGTGCATGATTGTAAGGAGATTGAAAAGCTAAGTCCAAGTTGCTGTAGTTTTTTGCTGAAGTGCAAGGAAAAAGGATCTAGCGAGATGCGCAAATCTTTTGTCCTGTGCGAAGTAAGGATCATTGAAGCTCTGTGATGTAACTTCTTGACATAGATAATATAAAGAAGAAGACTTTGTGGACGTAGCTCCAGGGTGGGGGTGAACCATGGTAACTTTGTGTATTGTTCTCTGTGCTTCGACCTAATGCTTTTACCTCCTTCTTGGATAAGTGCTTGATGTGACTAAATAGATTTATTTATGCTTTATGCTTCTGAGATAGGAATGAATGTTAGATCTAATATATAGGATGCTTAGTGTCTGATCTAGTGAAACCAATCTATCTTGCTGTATCTAAGTGATAAGTCTTCTTGAATCTAAGTATATACTGCGATGCTCTGTGCTATCTGTGAAGTGCTGTAAGGGTTGAATATTGATAGATAAACCTTGCTAGATAATTGCTAAGTGCTGTAATCACATATCTATGTCCCAGCTAAGGTTGCAGGCATCCGAGTCCTACAACCACCCCTGCCTCTACCTCGGGTGAGACTTTATCTGCTTCACAGGTGTTGCTGAAAGGGCTGATAGTTAGGGTTTTGTTGGTGTGCTCTTGAGTGTTGAACCCTGGGTCTACCCTTGTGCCAAAAAATGGTTCCATTTTCGGGACCTAAAACTGTGATTGCTGGGAACTAAAGAAGAAAAATCTTTGTGCGAAATAAGATCTGTGCGTAGATCTATTGCCCTAGTGTGCAGTGTTCTACTTGACCTGTGAAACTTTGTGCCGAGAAAGAAAGGTCAGATCTGAAGGAAAGAGGTCATATCTGCAAGAAAAGAGGTTGATACTAAAGAAAAGAAGCAATATCTGAACACTCTGTGCTCTAAGAAAAATAAAAGTGGAAATTTCTGAAAGAAAGAGGTAAGATCTGCATAAAAGAGGTAAGATATGTAAAGTATGTGCTATGATAAAGGTAAGAATAGTTAAAAGTATTAGAACTTTTTGCTCTATATAGGTAAGATAAGTGGAAATGTTTTGTTTCTGAGGCATGAATTTAGGTACGCTTGATAGATTTTTTCCTAGCCTGAAAACTAGAGCATTGTTAGATAAAAGAAAGTTTGATATGAATAGGTCTGATAGGAATAGTGAAAGATACATTATACCTACGCATAGAATTTTTTTTTGGACTAACCAATGGATGCAGGATCCTAGAAAGAAATTTTTGCAGGCTAACCATCATGATCCTGGTGCATAGTACAGAAGAGGTTGGGGGTGTTAATATTATGGTAGATGCGGGAGGTATTTACCTCTACATGTGAACCTGATGAGAATAGAGGACTCTGGGAAGCAAGAGAAACCCTAATGAATTGGCTAATAACCCTAGAAGCCTTGTCAGCTCAAGAATATAATTTATATTAGGCTATTAGCCTCCAAGAGAAGAAGTCGGCCATAATTAATAATAATATACTGAACAGACACCTACCCAGAAGGAGAAGTCGGCCCCAGTAAACTGGCAGGATTACTATAAATAAAGGGCGCCAGTTTCTCATTTGTCACATCTCAGGACTGCAATTTTCCCAGTTGGTGCACACTGCAGGTGTAGCTGGTGCGCAGGTTTGGAGGAGGGTTGCAGGTGCAGTTGTAGCAGCAACAAGTTTCAGTATTTGGCTTGGATATCTCTTGGCTAGGGTTTGGACTATCTGATTAGATTTTTGTGATGCGCTATCCTTGGGGGGAGATGCGTTGCTCTTTGTTTGGCTATCTAGCCTAGGTTTTGCTTCCAGAGGAATTCTCAAGTCAAGGTTAAGGTGCTCGGAGGGAGGCTTCGGCATGTGGTTGGGATACGAGGGTATCGTCGTGGTAAAACGAGCACACCATCATATATATTCTAACAGGTTATGGGCCCACACCCCTTCAGTCAGCCTAAAACGCTGGAAGGAAACATAGTCGCTAGATATTGAGCTCGATGAGGAACTGCCGCTAGGGTTACTAGCAGGAGCAGCTTCCAAAAGCACTGCAGCTAGGGTTACCAACAGAAGCAGTTGTAGAAACCCTAAACCTCTTGTTGAGGCACCTTAAGTGACG